>JAURVB010006275.1:0-145148 GCA_033002965.1 Piper betle | reverse complement strand
AGGCATAAACTATGCTAGATTTGAATGCTGCACGCGGTTAACCGGGTATAACTAAATGGTACAATACGATGTTTAAGACTATGCTTCTAACAAGCACATTTGCAGGCATTGCTATTGGAGGTGATGTCTTTCCAGGTTCAACTCTTTCCGATCATATTTTGCGGTTCAACAACATTCCTCAGGTGTTTTTAAATTCTCATGGAACTTTTTCTTTATGCAATATTTATTTCAAATATGTACCCCGACTTTGTTCATTCAAATTCTTTTCATTGCAGTTACTTATGTCTCAACTCTTAATATGATTCTTCTTTTTAACTCAGATCAAAATGATGGTCGTACTTGGGGAGATTGGTGGTCGTGATGAGTACTCTTTGGTGGAAGCTTTAAAACAGGGAAGAGTGCAAAAACCTGTTGTTGCGTGGGTTAGTGGGACATGTGCCAGGCTATTCAAGTCAGAAGTACAATTTGGCCATGCTGTGAGTTTTTATTTTAACATTTGAATACTGTCAGAGAAAGCTTTCTTTTTTAAATGCACTTATATTTGAACCCAGGGTGCCAAAAGTGGTGGTGAGATGGAGTCAGCACAGGCAAAAAATCAGGCATTAAAAGAAGCAGGCGCAGTTGTCCCTACTTCTTACGAAGCATTGGAAGCAACAATAAAAGAAACATTTGACAAGCTGGTATACCACATGCTATATCATTTGTGTAAGGCACATGCATTTCATATCACATTTTTAGGACTCGTTTTGCTAGTAATTAATAAATCCTATCATGGTAGGTTGATGAAGGAAAGATCGCCCCAATTTCAGAAGTGAAGCCTCCTCTGATCCCAGAGGATCTCAATACTGCAATTAAGAGTGGGAAGGTCCGAGCGCCAACCCATATTATATCTACTATCTCTGATGACAGAGGTTTGGTTCAAGCTTCTCTTTTATTCTTTGTGTTAGTCTTATTTCAAGATCAAGCTGCAATGAATTTGAATTTGTTGATATATATCCTTTAATATTAACTCCGTCAATGCTTCTACATTGCCGGTCCCAAGCCTGGATTAAAGAAGAAGGTTGGTGTCAGGAAGGGCATCCAGCTATCAAAAATTTTGTCATTTATAATTGCATGGATTCTTAGTTTAGGGTCCATGCCCCAACAACCTTTGGATACTAGTGGGATGGATGAAGAAGAATAAGAAGATATCCTTTAATATTCACTTGATGCTTTACAGGTGAAGAGCCATGCTATGCTGGCATTCCAATGTCGACTATTGTGGAACAGGGTTTTGGTGTTGGTGATGTTATCTGTCTACTTTGGTTTAAGCGTAGCCTCCTCGCTATTGTACTCAATTTATTGAGGTGATATGGTTTCAGATTTATTATTTCAGTTGTTGATAATGCTTGCATTTCTATCTTCACTCATAAAGGCTGTTGTCATAATACTCAGATCTGTATCATGTTATGTGCGGACCATGGTCCCTGTGTCTCTGGTGCTCACAATACCATAGTCACGGCTAGAGCTGGAAAGGATTTAGTGTCTAGCCTTGTCTCCGGTAACTGTACTCAAATAAAACTTTTTATGTTTTTTTTCTTCATTCACTAAGAGTATTGAGTTTTAGGGAGCGTAACGTATTTGTTTGATTGATTTTTAATTACTTAATTTCTGGGGGGACATTGGAAACTTGACCTATCTGTCAAACAGGGCTGCTGACTATTGGTCCCAGGTTTGGTGGAGCCATTGATGATGCTGCTAGATATTTTAAGGATGCATATGACAGGGTGAGTGGACTTTGCAAAAGTACTCTTGGCACCCTTCTTCTAATACCCATGAGGATGCATTAATGTTTTTGTCATTCATAATATATAATAAGAGCTCATACATCGTCTCTGTAGGGTCTCAGTCCTTACGACTTTGTTGAAGGTATGAAGAAGAAAGGCATTCGAGTACCTGGGATTGGGCATAGGTAGAGTTGCTTTTTTTTTTGCAATCAAAATTTTCTTCTCCATTTTTATTGATTGATCATTTATCTAAGCCTTAAATAAAGTACACACGCACACACACACACACACTTGACTGAATCATAGTGCAATAAGATTAAATATTTCTGATTTAGGATCAAGAGAGGTGACAACAGAGATAAGAGAGTTGAACTGCTACAAAAGTATGGGCGCACAAATTTTCCATCTGTGAAGTACATGGAATATGCTGTTCAAGTTGAGACCTACACATTGTCAAAAGCAACTAACCTTGTTCTAAACGTTGATGGAGCGATTGGATCACTGTTCTTGGATCTCCTTGCTGGCAGTGGAATGTTCAGTAAACAAGAAATTGATGAGATTGTTGAAATTGGCTACCTTAATGGCCTATTTGTGCTTGCTCGCTCTATTGGTCTTATTGGGTGAGTTCTCTGACCAAAGTTTGTCTTTCCTTGATTTTCAATGTTACGATTTTAACAATATTATTTACAAACAGATAGCTGGATAAGGTGATGTGAAACTTATTGATGGTTTGATTTATAAGGGCATTCAGTTTAACCTGACTGTCGATATTAACTTAACAAACTTGTAGCAATGTTCACTATTGGCTGATGGAAGATGTTGTAGGTATTATTTATTTTATTTTGGAACATGATGCGCAGGGGAAAAAATAATTTTCAACAAGCAAATTTTGGCATTTATGGTTGTTTGAATGAGTTGCTGGGAATATGCATATCTTGTTTCACGTGTTTCCTAAAATTGAGGCAGCAAGGTTCTTTTTAACCCTAAGTAAGCTTCTGTTTGTCTGACAGCTGAAAATGTCATTGAATTTGTGCAGCCATACTTTTGACCAGAAGAGATTGAAGCAGCCATTGTACCGTCACCCTTGGGAGGATGTTCTGTACACCAAGTGAATGAACGGAGCTATACAGTATGTTCAATGAGCAGCATTTTTTGTCAATGCAAGTTTTATTTTTATTTGCTAGTATGTCATATTATGTTGTTTTTTCTTCCCCTAAAGCAATTTATGTTGTAGTTTCCAACCGTGATAAGAGGATTTTGGATTATTTTGTAATAGATATTTAGTATTGATAAATAAATTTTATCTCAATGATTTTGACGAAGTTATAAAGCTGCCGAAAAGTGTTGCAGGGCCGGGCAAACTCTGACGGTAGAGGCAAAAGCCTGAGGGAGCAAATTGCTTCCGATTTAGAAGGGGGCCTGGAAGTTCGCAAATTGACTTGTGAAGAAATTGACAAAAAAAGGACAAGCGCAACTTTGTGGTTGGTCCATATCAAACATCGTGTCACATAAAACACGTTCTAGTCATTGGTTTTTCTTATTTTTATTTTTATTTTATTACCAAGCATTCTGGTCACATTGTCGTGAAACCTCGAGTCAACATTAACAGTTCCGTATCTTCTCTGTCTCCCCTCCCTCTCTCTCTATTATATTCATAAATTGAGGAGCTATGATAAGTTGGGACATTACAAATTTTAATTATAACGGCGAATGTTTATCTAACTATTAATATTGGGTAGTTATTGATGGAACGGTTAATAACCATTATCCATAACTCTTTAATTTAAACGGTTTGATAAGAAATTAATTGTTATAATACAAGTTTGTAAAGTTTGTATTTATTCTTATTTTTTATTATTTTTGTGTGTATATCATGGTTGTATAAATTGAAATCGAAATCGGTTTTTGAAGGAATCAAATTTGGAATTGGAATCGGTTTAAATCGGATAAAAATTGGGTCAGTTAAATAGGTCTGAATAGGTTTAAATCCGTTATATATAATAATTTGATAATTCATAATATAAATATATAAAAATTAGATATTGATGTCATTTTGATATTATTGTGTGTATTATATTTTATGATATTTTTTAATATTTTTAAGATTTTTTTGAATTATTTAGAGTTAGTTATTATTTTTAACTCGAATTAAATACGAGTCAAAGTTTTAATTACGAGAATGCCATCGAGTGCTATTTCTTTCCCGCGCCCTTTTTCTCCCTCATCCGCCCTCCTTCCTTGTCGCCGCTGCCGCCGCCACTCCCCCAGACCTGCCCTGCCCTATGCCCGGCCCTACGTCTGCCGTGCCCTGCACCCCCTCCCCCAGACCCGCCCCGCCCCGCCCCGCCCTCGCCCTCGCCCGCCGCACCTCGCCTTGCGCCCGCCGTGCCATGCCTCCCCCAGCCAGCCCCGTCATGTCCCTCCCGCCGCCGCCACCCCGCCGCGCTCCACCCCGTGCACCTGGAATCGGCTCGAATTAGCCAATTCATGGACCGATTTAGATGAAAACCGATTTAATGTGTTTTTTGAATTGGTTTTCCTCCAATCCGAGTTGACTCGGTCGATTCAGATTCGGAATCAGCGATTCATGCAACCCAGGTGTATATATTTATATATTATATAAGATGAATTTTTTGGCTGTTTCGGCCACTTCCTCTCACTGTATTAATTTTGGCCCCACATAGTTATCCTAAGCCTGAAGTTTATATCCCCACATGGTTATTTAAAGATAAAATTGAAACTTGCGTGCTCCACAACTTTGAACTCCCACCATAGATAAATCCAAACCACACCGTAGTTATGGACTAACCCGCATGTCCACAAGTCTGTTATCGTCTTCTTCTCTTCCACAAACATAACATTTGTGAAACATCCCAAATCCGGCTCGTGAATTGAATCAGAATGTTATGAGTTATCTGATTTAATTAGTCAACCCAAACCTAATTTAAATGCATTTATTCTCAACATTTTAAAATAAAAGATAAATAATGTTATGCATGCATTAAATGCAAATAACCCTGCCACATATTTTATGAATGACATAAGAAATAATTCACACCAAAAACAATCACCATGAAATTAATAAAATTTATAAAACTAAATGAATATAATTTCCCTGAAAAGTATAACAAAGGCCACCCATCAAAATAACAATATATATATATATATATATCTAAATATCACACATAATATAAATCATTCATTTCATAACATAATAAAGTCATATCATCACAATTCTAATAATAAATTAGATTTCAACCCTCTATTCATTACATCAGTTATATTTATCATATCCACAATATCATATTCATAAATTGAGTCTTAACCCATCGGTTGATCTCACGTGATACACCAATTATATCATTTCAACATTAAACATCGCATCATAAATTGATACATCATGATCAAAATACATCAATCTAAGCATATTGTGTCAGGTTTGTGTGTCCCCATAGCAGTCACAGTTCCTCTGTCAAAGCCATCGCATCATACTCATGCTCTTTATATATATATATATAATACGCTAGTAGCAAATTTTACTGGTAAAATAATAACTATACAATTTGGCAAATGAAAGCTGACTCTCATTTTTAACAAAACAATATATAACTTTTGCTAAACACTCTAAAGGGCATTTACTGGAGAGACATCGGGTCATCCTAAGTTAACTCATCTATTGATGTCTTTTTCGACATTTTCTCATTTTTTTATGTCCCTTGGGACTAAGAATATATTATAAAACCCTCTCTAGTCTTCTATATATCTACTTATCTTGAACATGAAAACCAATTACTCTCACGCAATCACTTTTAGTACCCTTTAAACCACATGCCTAGATATGCATTATACTAAACAATACTTATAAACCTTACGTTTCTTCGAATGTGAAAAAACTAAAAACGGAGAGTTGACAGGATCTATTGGGAATGAAACAACCCTCTCACTAATCTAAAACCCGTAGAAACTGGCATCTATACCCGCTCATGGTAAGTGCGAATCAGTTTTATTATCTCTCGTCTCATTAAAAACTCGATATAATTTTATACAGGCCGACAAAAGGGATTTATATAATTAAGCCTAAGGTTTTCAAAATAAAAATCACGAGCTCTCATCCGTAAGGGTTATTAATCCAAAAAAAAAAATATTCAACTAAATGACATGAGTTAAGTGGGATCTGATAAAACATCACTTAACTTGTCCTGCAGATAATAAATCAAATCACAATATAAAAAGCGATAAACCTAGGTCAAAAGCTAAACGGACATGGTAAAAGCTCCAAGCGAGGTTACACGCTCATGCACAAGCTCATATTCTGTACATACATATTACAATTAAATATTCACACTAATATGATGCATGTATTGTAACACCCCAAATCCGGTCCACACTCGTGAACCGAACCGGCATGTTACAGGCCCCGGTTAGGTCGGCTAACCCGAACCTAACTCATGCGGATCCAATCTCGGCGTCTTAAGATGAAGATACAACTCGCAATGCATGGATGAATACACAAACCTAACATGGTACTACATGAATGACATGCAAGTCAGAGTACACACCAACAATCCCGATAAAAATTAATAAAAGTTTTGAAATATGACGGACAAAATTTCCCCTAAAAATGCAATTAGGGGCCACCCTGTCAAATATACATATAAAAATATATATAACCAAGTATCAAACAATTTCATTCACACAGAATCTAATCTACTATACACTCATTCTGAAGCTTGGGTTTCAACCCATCACACTTTTGCTGCGCTACTCTGATCATTTCATTTCATCTCATTGTCATGCCTCAAACATTTACTCATAGCATGTTTATAAAATAACATCATCAACAAAACATTAAACATTCAATCACCCAATGTGTGTGTGCAGAAGACCTTATTGCTCCTCCGTCCTGGCCGGCCCATCCATCTCGTGCTTATCACCTACATATATATAGGAAAAACGTCAGTAACAAGCGTTACTGGTCCGAAAAGAAAATAACTATAACAAACTGGCTATGAGAGCAAACTCTCATATGAACGAAATCATCATGTACTCCACGTGAACACTCTGAAGGGCACTACTGAGGAGCCACTGGGCTGCAGACCCGGTAGCATCCCGAACTTATTGATCTGCTGCTGGTACTGTGCTACTCTCAGCACTTCTTTTTCAGTACTTCTCGTGAAACTTTATCCTAAGCCCTCTCCTTACCTCCATATTTCTCCTGGCCTTGAGCACGAAGGCCGAGTACTCTCAGGCAGTCGCCTTTAGTACCCTTTGAACCACAAGTCCGGACATGCGCTGTACTAAACAGTACCCGTAAACCTCCACGTTCTCCGGGTGTGAGGAACTCAAACGCGGAGTTGTCAGGATCCCTCGGGAATGGAACAGTCCGCTGGCACTAATCCAGAGCCCGCTTTGACTGTCACGGCATCCTCTGCATGGTACGTGCAGTCGATTTCTCCATCTCTCGTCTCACAAAAATGCGAAAACATATATATATATATAGGCTTGGGTAGGGAGTTATATAATAGGCCCGAAGGCAACTTTTGGTGGATCTTGTTTTCGAAATCAACCTCGAGGGATCTCATCCTCGAGGGGTTATTAATCCGGAAAATGTTCGGTTAAATGGCCCGAGTTAAGTGGGATCCGATAAAACGCCACTTAACCCGTCCTGCAGGCAATAAATTAAACATACAATAGAAAGAGTAAATCAGAGACGAGTCCTAAACGGACCTGGTAGAAGCTCCAAGTGTGTCATCGCGCCTAGGCGGCGAGCTCCTACTCCGTACCTACACATCAAAACTAAATACTAACGCCCACTAACTACATGATGCATCAAAATCAATGAATCACACACAACACCATCATCATCCATCACAATGACCAATCAAATAATCATAAAAGTAAATAATCCTAACTCGTTCTATTCATACCAATTTTACTGTGTTTTTCTAAGTTATCTCGTGATCACTTATCATGCTGAGACTCGATCTACCTCATTAGATCACTTACTGTTCATTCGCAATTACCCAAATCATACAATCATCCCTTTACTCATAATTAGGCATTACTCATGACGGTTAATCAAATCTAGCATACTGTGCTAACATTCATCATGACAACTAGTTAATTCTAGCATGCTATGCTAACAATCATATTCAATTTTAAATAACTCAATCGGAGGTAATTATACCTCACGTCGTCGGCAATCGGCGACGGCTAGGGTTCCGTCGCGCGTCTCGGAGCTCGAATTCGGCGCTCCTCGGCGTCCGACGTTCGATCGAGTCCAACTGGGTGAGCTCCGTGGAAGATCCGGTGAATTCCAGCGAATTCCAGAAATTCCGATTTTCCGACGGTTTTCCGGCAGCTACTGGCGGTTTCCCGGCGGCTTCCGGTGGTTTTCCGGCGACAATCGCCGGCGGCGTCTACTAGCCGGAAAGTGGTCGTGTTGGGTACCCTTGGAACCGGCTCGGCAAGCCCGACTCATCTATGACATCAGCGTGGCCAATGGAGGTGGCGGCTCGCCGGAAAACGGCAAAACAGAGCCGGCGGCGATGGGTCGCTAGATCCGGCCGGCCACGGTGGCGACGGCCTCCGTTCCAGTCGAGGAGGGTCGCTGGGTGGTCGGTGGTGCTGAGGCGACCACTGGATGACGGCTGCGACGGTCGCCGGCGGCAGAATCGGCGACGCGACCAAACGCAGCCGCGGCGCTAGGCGTGGCGATTCCGGCGTCGCGGCGGCCCGATGGTGGCCGGGCCTGGTCGGGGCGGCACGGCAACGCCGTGGCGGAGCTGGGCGGCGATGATCGGCGGCCGGGCAGGCGTCCATGGCAGCGGCGGCGGCATGCGCAGTGGCGGCGTGCGACAAGGGTTTGGGGAAGAAGAAGGGAAAGGTCGGGGGTGTGTGTGGTGGCAAACTCGTAAATATTACTTGACTCGTCTCCGGCTCGAGTCAAGTATAATAACCCAGAAAGAGATGGGTCCTGCTGCTGGCTTTCTATCGCTTGGCCTAGCTCAAAACAAGGTAAATTTTGTGGGCTTTTGCCTCACCAACGACCAGTGCCTCTACAGCTCCGGTGATGCTAGCATTTAACGCGCACGAACCAGAAATGGCGCCAAATGGTGTTTCACTATGTTGTCCAGTCCAATATTTGCAGTTACTAATTTCTGCTACAGCTCCCCCTCTCGTGTGTGGTCACTTTCTTTTGGGCATTTATGATAAGCTGTAGTTCTTGGCAAAAGTTCTATGCATCCCTTATGTACCGACTTTCCGCTGGAGGAGAGTTCGAATTAACAGAGCTATTTAATCTCTTCCTTCAATGGGTGACTACAGTTTCCAGGTGCCCAGATGGATTTATCTGTGATGAGCAATCTTCAAATGTGAAAAAACTCATCACAGTAGTAGTACGAGCAGTTTTTAGATTGTTACCAACCGAAACTTTGGGGTAAGAGGAGGTTAGCTTTTAGAACTGTGGACCTTAGACTATTGGTGTTCGCTGTTGACAAGCTCTTCGCTATAAATTCCCGTGAAGTGCAACATAAGAAGAGCGTCCGTGGTCGGTTATCTATTATTCAAACCGACGGGGAAGTTCAAGCAGAGAGCACGAGAAATGACACCAGCTCGTGATGCCCTCCTCTTCCTCCTTATACTTGGTATACTACTTTGCTCCAGTCATGGGAACGATCAGCTGTCATACGACTTCTACGACAAGTCTTGCCCGGGGATAGAGCGCCTTGTGAGAGACACGATTGCGCCATTGTTCGTTGCCGACCCGACTGCTCCGGCTGCTCTTCTCAGACTCATGTTCCATGACTGCCAAGTCCAGGTTACTCACTTCTGATAGAGCAACTCCCCTTCCCCCTCTCCTCTTCTGAACTGCTCTGAATTAATCGACGTGCTGCACATATTAGAACCCTTTTTGTTCACTCCATGTACAATCTATTAGTGGGACGTTGGTATTATTATATATCTCTTTGGAAGAAATAGAAATTCCAGAATTATAACATGGAACATAGAAATAGATGTCCTGTCCGTTCAGACGATTATTTGTAAGTTCATACATGCATCGTCAATTTAAGCTCTAGCTGATGGCAATTTTCTTGATTAATGAAAAACAGGGTTGTGACGCTTCGATTTTGATCAACAGCAACAGCAGTATTGGGAACTCATTAGACAACATGACAAGGGAGATGGCCTCCGGCAAGAACTTCGGCATAAGGGGAAGCTGGATCATAGAGCAGTTGAAATCAGTAGCAGAAACGCAGTGCCCAGGATCTGTATCCTGTTCAGATCTCCTCGTGCTAGCTGCTCGCGACGCAGTTGCTCTGTCAGGAGGACCCGCCATGAAGGCCCTTCTTGGTCGACGTGACGCTCATGCATCGAGCCTCCGACTCGCCGACGCTCTGCTCCCCCTCCTACCCTTGGTGTAGACGGCATGCTCAAAATGTTCTCCGCCATGGACATGGACGTTCCCGAGTCCGTAGCAATTCTTGGTAACTCAAATCTCTCTTCAATCCTTTACTTCTCCGTTGACGCGCCATCTTCAAAGCCTTAAACTCAGACGATCCATCCCTGCCCAGGGTCCCACACCTTAGGCGTCACGCACTGCGTCAACATATTGAAGCAACCGGGTTCGTCATCCGAGGTTCCCCCCATGAACTTGGTGGGAATGGGATACCAGCTGTTTGTGAAGGCAAGCTGCGGCGCCGCCAGGCTGCGGGCGGCGGCCTCTTCGTCCTTCTTCACCAACGACAAGACGAGCTTGGTGTTCGACAACCAGTATTTCCGAGACACAGCTGTCGGCCGTGGCCTGCTACGAATCGACGGGGAGATGACCACCCACCCTATAACAGAACCGTTCGTGGCCTTGTTCGCCGTCGACCAAGACGAGTTCTTCCGGTACTTCGCGTCGGCCTTCGCCAAGCTGTCTACTTGGGGTGTTCTAACAGGAGATCGAGGTCAGGTTCACAACAGATGTAATGGTAACGGTGTTTAGTTGCAAAATCTGTGTTATAAAATGGGGTTACAATCAGTGTTGAAGAATTTACATATGAGACACAGTATTTCAGGGTATTTAGTAAAACAATCTTTCGCCGTTTGAAGACTTGAAACATTAATTTGGTAGACAAATGTGCAGCGCTGACTTCATAATTTCTTTAGCTACTACGGATTGGTGGATGGGGAAACTCGAAAGTGGTTTCCCAGTTATGACAACGTTGTCGTCTCAAGCAAAAGCGATTGAAAAGGACGTGAATCGATTTCCGAAATAACGACGAACGGATCGACATATGTGAATCTTAAATTCAATATTTCTACCGTTGGGTCCATGGCGTCTATGTAATTCAATTTTCAAGACAAGAAGATGACCAGTAGCAGTGCATTGATTGCGCAGTCTGTGCATCTGCGCATATTTAGCACAAACAAAGGCTAGGCAGCTGGAGCTTTGAGGTTTTTGCTCCGATGAAACTTGAACTTAGAGTACCCGAGGCTTTCAAATACGTTGGTTATCTTATGTCCTGAGACTCCTGACTGCTGTATGTATACCTGTAGCTCCGCATTGCCTATAGAAAACGAGGAAGCCAACATTCCTTCCTTCGTCGCCCATTTTACAGTCTAACTGAGAGAATTGCAGAGGCATATGTATGTATATTGGGAGTATTCTTGTTCTACAAAATAAATTCCCCGTTTATGACTCTACCCGTTTAGATGTTTTATGTATATCTTCTAAGCATATATATGGGGAGCTTGGTTTTCATGTTTTATTCGCCTCGTCAGTTCTACCGGAACAATTCTGCGCGACGACCAACCAAACCTTTCAAACATCATTGGAGCTTTTTTCTTTTTTCCTTTTCTTTTTACGGCAATTCACACTTTCACGTTTCTCCCTGTTACTTGCAGCTTCAACATAAAAAATGGCAGACAATTCAATGAGCTTAGATCCGCACTCTGTTGCGGGCTACGAGCTGAGACTTTCATGCATTTCCACATTTCATGTGAGAGGTGTCAGCAAGACACTCAAATCTTGCGTTCAACAGGTAAAGACTAGCTCACAAGATCGATTGAAATGTGAAGTTGCACCCTGTTTCCGTCACGAGCTTCTTGGTAACTTTTAATAGAAAGTTTACTTCCCCAGCTAGCTAGCTTCTAGATATTGGGCCTTCCTACTCTTCCCTACCATATTATAAAAAAATTCGTCATTTAATCGGACCATACACCAATCAAATGATCTAATCTTTTGGTTTTAGTAAATCAATGGTATCATCGCTCATTTCGTAATATATGCAGCTCTTTGCATGATTCCTTTTTTTAATTATTGCGTCTTTCCTTACGAAGAGCATGCCAATTCCCGGCCAACTACAGGAGTGAAGACGCTTGTTATGGTAACTAATAAAATCTTCTTTTTATCTCCGATCTTGGATTTGCATTTCACTCGCCCAGTAAACTTGTGCCCTTTATTTGGTCGGTAGGACAGCGCGTTTCTCTCGGCAGCTCCCTTCTAATTCCAAGCATTTTACTAGTGTTAGGTAATTGCTTACAATTATGAGTTCGTTGGGTCTTGGCTTATTCTTCATCACAATCTCCCTAGTATTGCAGAGCCTATGCAATGGACAGGGTCTTCCAGTTCCTGCTTGCTTCATATTTGGAGATTCTCTCGTGGACTGCGGAAATAACAATTACATAACTACTCTATCTAGAGCTGACCATTTTCCAAACGGGATTGATTTCCTTCCAAATCAAACTCCCACCGGGCGTTTCACTAATGGCAGAACCATTGTCGACATCATAGGCAATATATTCTAAATTGCCGAAATACCATGTCTTTTATGTGTATACCATCTAAATTCTCATCGCTGGTTGTTCATTATATATGGTTGTTACGCTTGTTACAGGGCAAGAACTGGGCTTCGTCGACTTCTTTCCTCCCTACATGGCTCCAAACACCGCCGGGTCGACGCTTCTTACCGGCGTTAACTACGCCTCTGGTGGAGGAGGGATTCTCAACAATACAGGAACAATATTTGTAAGAAGCAGGAACCATTTAACCATTCATGTTAACATACTTCTCAATTTGGATTCATAGGCATGATCTGCTTCGCTCTGTAATATGCTGCTCCTTGACAGGGAAGCCGCTTCAGCATGGATGCACAGATTAACAACTACGAGAACAACAGGGAGAGTATTAGCTCCAGCACCGGTGCAGATGGAGCCTCGTACCTGCTGGGAAGTCCATCTTCACCGTCGTAATTGGCACCAACGACTTCATCAACAACAACTTTTCTCCACTGCAATCAAACGCAGATGAGGTGTTGTCTGCCGAGATGTATGTGGAGTTGATGATCTCCAAATTCAGACTCCAGTTAACAGTAATTTATCTATATTAATCCCCCCTCTTTAACTATGTATACACATATTTTTTTAAAAAACGCCACCTGCAGCATACATGTCTATATTGATCAATCAATTTTGCAATGCTCGGAGCAGAGACTATACCGTCTGGATGCCAGGAAGTTCGTAGTGGCAAATGTTGGGCCGATAGGATGCATCCCATACCAAAGAGAATTCAACTCCGCGGCGGGAAACGACTGCCTTAACTACGCGAATGAAATTGCGGAATCCTTCAACCAGCAGCTCAAAAGCCTTGTTATGGAACTCAATCTCGCCATGGAAGACGGTTTCTTTGTGTATGCAGATGTTTACCACATTGTTTCCGACATTATACAAAACTACGCTACCTATGGTAATAATCCCACCTTTATTACATTATAAAATCCTCCACTCGTGAACTTGTTGTATACGTCATGCAGTTTACTAAAGTGCTGTAAGGTTCTGGCGTACATAGGCTTTGAGAATGCCGACTCTGCTTGTTGCCATACTTCGGGGAGGTATGGTGGGCGTGTTCCCTGCGGGCCAACATCAGCGGTTTGTTCGAACAGGACAAGTTATGTGTTCTGGGACGCTTACCACCCTTCCGAGGCAGCTAACATTCTTATTGCAAGGCGCCTGGTGAACGGTGATTCTAGCGATGTTTTTCCCATGAATGTTGGCCAGCTCTCTCTTGTGTAGATGTATGGGCCTATATCAGTAATGAAACAAATGGCTATGCCAAGTAAATAACTATCTCAAATAGAGCAACAGAACAATTTTTGTCTGCGTTACTTCTCGTCTTTCAACGTTACTCAATGACTGACCGTAATGTCAGTTGTGGGTAGCGAGCTGTTTCTAATTAATCCCAATCGCAATTCACAATTATACGAATCTAATGGGAATTGGACTTGATTGATTGGGGGGAAAAGCAACGGGACATCTGGAGCCCGGTGGAATACACTTGGAAGTTAGTTTCTGCAAAATGGGAAAGAACGTCATCTCATATATATTTGGTACCTGCCCTTTTGAGTTCGCCTCTTCTCTTAACTAGCCTCGTCTCCTCAACAAGCTAAGCTCATAGAGCTTCTTTTACCGCCAAATAACAATAGGATTTTCACAGCTCCTTCCACTCAGAAATGAGCCAAAAACCCATAGATGAACATCCCAACGCCCCCTGCTTCACATCACAAAGGGGTGATGAAAGCGCCACAGTTGGATCTGGAGACGAGAACTTGTCTTCCATGGATAGCCTTCGTCATTTCGAGGACAACAAAACTGACCATTCCTTGTCACCGCCGGGGCTTTTGTAAGGCCTTTGCACCTTGCCTGATCTTCGGAGTCTTCTGCAGGCTGGTTCAGTGCCTGCATGCACTGAAAATATGCACGTAGATGTTTGTGGGCACAGATTGCAACATTGCAAAATAGTCATGCAGTGTTCAAAAAATCATTTTTGAGCTAGAACATGAAAAAAGAAATCTATTACCTTATGTTGTTACTTTGTATAATCTTTTCGCAATTATTGATGCAGGCCTGCGGTTGCAAACCAATTTTTGGAGTTGGACTTTCACTCTCTCTTTAAGGAAGTGATTAAACGAGGAGGCCATCAGAAGGTGGTACTCGTACCAGACTTTCTTCTGAAGCAATAAATCCTCGAAGTAATTGATGTGCTTTTTAAAAAGAAAGATTGACTCTGTTGATTATTTTTATGCCTGCGTTTCCCCTCAATGGAATTAACCAATTACATTAATATATCTACTGCGGTTCAAATGTATCTCATATTTCATAACAATCGGGAAAGATGACTAGAATTATCTTGACAAACCTGGCACCAATATTGTGTACATTTGATGCGTAGGTGACAAGAGAAGGGAAATGGGCCGATATTGCATCAGCTTTGAACTTAGTGGCACCGCTTCCGAATATTTCTATAGCACTTCAACAACACTACCTTAATCATCTACGAGACTTTGAGCACAATCGGCCCTTCGCAGCTCCTAGTACAGGTACTATATGTTCTACTTTCCTGATTTATTATCATTTTCTAGCCCCAAAGTATTGTGAGCACATTGCTATATAACAAGGAATCTTTATCTTTTGGATGCCCATTTGACTGATCTTGGTAGACAAAAAGATTCGTGATTCGGCAAAAAGAAAGATGCATTTTTTGGCACTTAAAATGTGCTCTGCTTTTTTGTTTATTTTTTATCCGGCACATCTCAGGTTATTTCAGGCATCAAGCAGGAGAGATAATAGAAGGGAGAGTCTACTCAAAAGCTGATGAGGAGTACCTGATAACTGTTTGTTTTTGTTCTAAATCGATGGATGGATTACTCCGTGAATTTACAGATTATCGCCTTGAGCAGCTGAGTATAATTCCTGGTCCAATTCAGATTAGTAACTCGAACATCCCTGAAAATTCACAAGGACTAGAAATCAAAATATTGATGACTAGAGACAAAAAAAGGAGCTCAGCAGGGAGTACTGAAGCATCAAAGGCGAGCTCCAAACGAAGAGGTAAAAGGACAAACGAATCCAAGATCGACCCAAGTGCACCTCGCAGAAACAGAAATGCTTACCGAATCTTCTTCGACAAGGAGTACAATCGTTTAAAGAATCAAATAGATTCTTCTCCAGTACAGAACATCAGACGACGTTTGAATGATAAATGGAAATCCCTCTCCACAAATGATCGCCAGGTTAGTAATTGATGACTGGTGATAACATTGCCATTTATTATGACATAAAGATTCAATATGTAATCATCAGATAAAAAATAATGTACGTTGCTAATTCCTGAACAAGAAGGTTTTCATTTTCTTATTAATTTACGCAGCCATATATCGAGGAGAGCAGCAGGGAGAAAGAAATTTACGAATCAGAGATGGAGGCGTACAAAAGGCGGACCACTTCCCGCAGTCACGGGTGGACGAAACTTTGGATGACTACAGTGTATTACTAGAAACACATGCTGGGGAAGAAGGCATGGAAACATGTAGACTCGACGAAGCAACGGCTACTCATGAGGTTGACGATGCTCCGCTGCATGAGATGGCCCCTTGCGACCTTCTCTTTCACGTGACCGGTGGATTTTGAGATCTGAGCGGTGTTCTTTTGTCGTGAAATCACTTGGTACGCTGGAAGTGTGCAACGTACACGTGTAGTTGTAAGCGCAATGTGCCGTGTTTGCCTGCTATACAGCTTTTTTTGGTTTTGATCCTAATCGAACCACGTGGATAAGATTGAAGTCATACAAAGGATCAACTTTATCCTTTTAACAAAACCCTACCCAAAAGCATCAATTCAATTTATACAAGAGGATGCGAAAGAAAATCGTACAGATATTTCACACCATAGATGTTTACATCTGAAGTGTGTTATATAAGAGGATACGAAAAAGCATCTATTCAATTTATATAGATTTTTTTTGAAAGATAATAGAAGTTTTACATCATCCAAGTAGTTCCTAATTTCCCACGAACATTGTCACATAGGTGTTTACATCTGAAGAATGTTTTTTTTTAAACATCTTAAGAGTTTTTAATTCCCACAAGTATCAGTTTTGGCTTTCCCCATCGTGTATACGCTGCCCATCTTTTCGGTTACAATATATATATATATATATATATATATATATATATATATACAAAAATCCTTTTAAATAATTTCCTGCCATTTTTACAGCTTACCAATGACGATTTATGCTCCACTAGCGTCACCCCCATATAAACGCATCTCACTCTCTCAAGTTCATCAATCAATAAATAAATTATCAATATTATTTTTTATATTCATTTTATGATTTTCCCCTATTTTATGTCATATGCATAATTCACTTTGATTAACTTATCAAACCGTTTTCCAAAGCTACATATTTAAATCCACTTATCCTTGTTATTAGGATGTACATTTTAACCTATGCAAAGTTCTCTTCTCTCAATGTTTTTTCAAAAAAAAAAATAGCCCTACCTATGCAAAGTTTTCTTTTTTCGGTGTTTTTTCAAAAAAAATTAAAAACCCTCCCAAGTATGGCTGCAAATATTCACATTATTACTTGGTTAATAACATTCACTATAACTTTTTTAAAAAAATTGTATGTAATTAAGTCATTAACAAAGTTTAAAAGGTTTTATCATAATTAATTTTTTATTATTATGTCATCGATTAAATGGGTAACTAATAGTTAATTTTTCATTATTTTATATAATATTAATTAATAATATTAAGAAGGTTACAAATTATAATCATATAAATTAACTTTCCGCACACAAAATATTAAATATCTTGATCATCTGAGTTATGGTAAATTAATCTAATAAAACAGAAAATAAGTAAGTAAAAAACCAATGTTATAAAAGTCTACATTGATTATCACACCAAATGAAAAATTCGACAGTTAAATATTTTAAGATTAACTTCAATCTAGTGATGAGTTATATAATTAAAAATAAAATGAGTATATAAAAATGGGCAAATCGATTGGGGTAGAATCTTCAGCCTGACCGGTATAAATAATGACTTCCCTACCGGCGCAAGTCGCTAAATGTCCCCACTGTTTAATAGGTTCCGGCCTTCCCCGATCCCGATTGAAGGTGTAGAGAAGTGGAGATTTGGATGGAGCCGCTGATCAAGATCGAGCGCAGCCCAAAAGGGATCGGCTTCATCACCATGAACCGCCCCAAGTCTCTCAACTCGCTCAGCGTTGCCATGATCCACGATCTGGCGCGCGCTTTCAGAGACCTCGACGGGGATGACTCGGTGAAGGTCATCATCTTGTCCGGCGCCGGCCGGGCCTTCTGCTCCGGGGTGGACCTCACGGCCGCGGAGGAGGTCTTCAAGGGGGACGTCGGCAACAAGGAGATGGACCCCATCCACCAGATGAACGCATGCCGCAAGCCCATCATCGGCGCCGTCACCGGTTTCGCCGTCACGGGCGGTTTCGAGATCGCCCTCGCCTGCGACATTCTCATCGCCAGCAATGACGCCAAATTCATTGACACCCATTCCAGGTTTGGCCCTCTGAACACCCAAAACATTCATTTTTGTTTGTGTGTGGGGGAGGAGGATTAGCAGCTTAATATCCTCTTTTCCGCCGCGCCGGCGGCCGATGCAGGTTTGGCGTCTATCCGTCGTGGGGGTTGTCGCAGAGGCTCTCGCGCATCATCGGCCCAAACAGGGCCAGGGAGGTCTCTCTGAGCTGCATGCCCATCACCGCCGAGACGGCCGAGAAATGGGGCCTGGTGAATCACGTGGTGGAGAGAGGCGAGGTGTTGAACAAGGCTGAGCAGGTGGCGGAGGCCATCCTCAAGAACAACCACGACATGGTGCTCCGCTACAAAAGCATCCTCAACGATGGCTACAAGATGGAGCTTCGTCAAGCCCTTGATGAGGAGAAGGTAATCTGAATAATAGCTATAATCTGTTTTATAGCTGCCTAGCAGATTAGAAAAAAGCTCTTTTTTCTTCCTTGATCTGTCATCAACAGTCGATTTGAGATGGTGCCGATTGATGAATGTAGGCACGAGGCCACGAATTCTATCAAGGTATGCGCATAGAGCAGTTCCAAAGGATGAAAACATTCATCTCAACTAAAAGTGCCAAGCCTTCTCCCAATTCCAAGCTGTAGCAGAGAAGCACCTCTATCCCTCTTCAAGCTTATTTCGAATGATACAGACTCGTTTAAAATTTATTTGCTTGGAAACTTTACTGTATATGCAAATGCAAACAGAGATCAGTGTTCCATTTTACCCCTGAAACAATAATAATTTATCTGATATAATTTAATAGGAAAGTTAATAGGTTAACAGTAAAGTTTAATTTTGTAAGTTAATTTTTAGATTAGGAGAAGCATGTGAAATATTTTTAAGTCTTTTTGAGATTTACCGGGCCTAACAATGGTATTAGAGTCTAGTTAGTTTTAGTATTGTTTCGGTTTCTCTAAATTTACTTTATTGTATATTAGCCCTACCTGAGTCTTCTAGAATTTTATTATAAGATGTTGATTTAATATGTGGTGAGAGAGATAATTTGGATAGTATCTAACCCAAATTGGAGTCATTTGAAATTTCACTATAACATGTATTTGTCTTATAGTATGTCGGTCGTATATCCCATATACGCTAACAGGAAACTCTCTAGGCTAATAAGAATATCTTATTTTTTAAATTAATGTTTGGATGAAGAGAAGCCTGTGAAATTATTTCAAGTCTTTTTGGGACTGATAAGGTTTAAGAATAATATCAGAGCTAGGTTAGTTTTTGTATTGTCTCAGTTTGCCTTATTTTATGTCAACCCAACCTAAAATGGAGTCTCTTCAAATTTCACTATAAGATGTGAACTAAATATTTGGTGAGGAGAAGATGATTCAGATGATAGCTAACCCGAATTAGAGTCACCTAGAACTTCACTATAATATGTGTACCTATTATTTGGTGAGGGGGAGATGACTTGGATGGTATGATATATGAGGGAGAAAATTATTGAGTTAATTTTACATTAGTTTCGGAGGTAACTAGTGACTTTATGTAGACTAATGAAAAAATTTTATTCATTGCGCTAGTTCTTAGATTAAGAAAGACATGTAAAATTTATTTTAAGTTTTTTTGGAGGCCCATAGCATAAAACCCACGATTCGAGTCAGGGTTTTATATTTAGAAACCGGCCAGTTCGACCATTATTTTCGAGTTGAGTCAAATTCAGAATACGTGTACTGAGCCGACGCCAGTCGAATATATGAGCTATGAGGGTCATGCGTACCCAAGTATATGATGATAACGTCATAAACACAGTAGAATAAAATGAGTTATCAGAATATATGAGAGTATGCCAATTATTTTTTTATTTTTATATATAGTGGATTGTAGAATTAGTTTTAGGTTGTTTACCGCGTTAGGATGCGTTACAGGCAGTTTGGGTGGGTTGATAGTTCTAGAGCATATCATTATGATGTTTTGGTGTTTGTTTGATTTTATGAGATTTTTCCCGATTTTTTTAGGATTTAATATGACTTAGTTATTATTCTTGACTCGAGATGAAGTCAAGTCAAGTAATATTTACAAGTTTGCCACCCAACCATTTCTTTTCTTCCCTCAATACTTTCCCCTTCCAAACCCTAGCTGCCCCCACTGTTTGGTGCCACCACCACCGGCACCGTCGTTGCCTTGCCACCGGGCATCGCCGGCTAGCCTTACCATGGCGTCGTTGTGCCACCCCGACCAGTCCCGGTTGCTGTCAGGCTGCCGTGATGCTGGAATCACTGCGCCTAATGCCGCGGTTACATTTCGGTCGTGTTGCCGATTCTACCTTCGGCGACTGTCGCAGCCGCCATCCAGTGGTCGCCTCAGCACCATCGACCACCCAGTGACCTTTCTCGGCGGGAACAGAGGCATCGCCGCCCAGGCTGGCCAGATCGAGTCAACCATCGCTGCTGCCTCTGTTTTGCCATTTTCCGACAAGCCGCCACCTCTGCCGACCATGTCGACGCCATAGATGCATCGGGCTCGCCGAGCCGGTTCCAATGGTACCTAGTATGACCCCTACCTAGCCAATAGACGCTGCCGATGATTGTTGTCAGAAAACTGCCGGAAGCTGCAAGAAAACCGTCGAAACCTGCCGACAAACTGAATTTGCTAGAATTCGTTGAATCTTCCATGGAGCTCTTCCAGTCAATCCCGATCGAACTTTGGACGCCGACGAGCGCCGAATTCGAGCTCCGAGAATCACGACGGAACCCTAGTCGTCGCCGATTGCCAACGACGTGAGGTATAATTACCTCCGAATTTATAATTTAAACTTGATGATTGTTAGCACAACATGCTAGGGTTGGTTTATTGATGTGATTAATGCTTAATTATGGATGAAACGATGAGTTGCATGATGAGATTACGTGTGAATGAAGAGTAAGCGATCTAATGAGACCATGATAAGTGACTACGGCGTAACTTAGAAAAATGTAATAAAATTAGTATGAATAGGATGAGTTAGAATTATTTTTATATCTATGATTATTTGGCTATAGCTGGATACTGTTTGTATTTTGAGTGTGATGTTCATTGTGCATGATGCATCATTTAGTTAGTGGGCGTTGGTATTTAGTTTTGATGTGTAGGTATAGAGTATGTGTAAAACCCACGATTCGAGTTAGGGTTTTATATTCAGAACCGGTCGGGTCGACCATTATTTTTCGAGTTGAGTTAGTTTCAGGACACGTGAACCGAGCCGACGCCGGTCGTGTGTATGAGCTATGAGGGTCATGCGTACCCAAGTATATAATGATAACGTTATGAACACGACAAAACAGAATGAGTTATTAGAATATGTGAGAGTATGCCAGTTATTTTTTTTATTTTTATATATAGTGGATCGTAGAATTAGTTTTAGGCCGTTTATCGCGTTAGGACGCGTTACGGGCAGTTTGGGTGGGTTGATAGTTCTAGAGCATATCATTACGATGTTTGGTATTTGTTTGATTTTACGGGATTTTTCCCGATTTTTATGAATTTTTTTTAGGATTTAATAAGACTTAGTTATTATACTTGACTCGAGCCGGAGACGAGTCAAGTCTTAATTACAAGTTTGCCACCCAACCATTTCTTCTCCACCCCCGACCTTTCTTCCTCCCTTCCCATCCAAACCCTAGCCGCGCCGCCATCGCCGTCGACGTCGGCCTGCTGCCGATCGTCGTCGCCAGGCCCACGCCGCAGTGTTGTCGTGCCGCCCGACCAGCCCCGGCCACTGCCAGGCCGCCGTGACGCTGGAATCACCGTGCCTAGCGCCGCGGCTAAGTTTCGGTCGCGTCGCTGATTTCGCCGCCGGCGACTGTCGCCGCCACGATCAGGGGGTCGCCTCAGCACCATTGACCGCCCAGTGACCTTCCCCGACCGGAACGGAGGCTAGTGCCGCCCAGATCGGCCGGATTCTTCTCCCATCGCCGCCGCTCTATTTTATGCATTTTCCGGTGAGCTGTTACCTCCGTTGGCCGCATCGACCTCGTAGATGAGTCGGGCTTGCCGAGCCGGTTCCAAGGGTACCCAACACGACCACTTTTCGGCCAGTAGACGCAGCCGGCGACTGTAGCCGGAAAACCGCCAGAAGCTGCCGGAAAACCGCCGAAAATCGTCGGAAAACTGGAATTTCTGGAATTCGCCGGAATTCACCGGATCTTCTGCGGGGCTCACCCAGTCGAGCCCGATCGAACGTCGGACGCCGAGGAGCGCCGAATTTGAGCTCCGAGACACGCGACGGAACCCTAGCCGTCGCCGATTGTCGACGATGTGAGGTATAATTACCTCCGATTTGATTATTTAAAATTGATGATGATTGCTAGCACAACATGATAGGATTGAGTGATTCCCATGATAGAAGTCTGAGCATGAAAGAAGTAATGATATGTATGATATGATTGGTAATGAGTAAATATTAAGTGATCCGATGATGTAAAGTAAATTTGAGCATGTTAATCGGGTACGATGTAACTTAGGAAAAACACAGTAAAATTGGTATGAATAATATTAGTTAGAATTATTTTCATATTTATGATTATTTGATTGTTGATTGACGGTCATTGTGTGTGATTCATCATTTAGTTAGTGGGCGTTAGTATTTAGTTTTGATGTGTAGGTACGGAGTAGGAGCTCGCCGCCTAGGCGCGATGACACGCTTGGAGCTTCTACCAGGTCCGTTTAGGACTCGACTCTGTTTTACGTCTTTCTATTGTATGTTTATCTTATCATTTGCAGGACGGGTTAAGTGGCGTTTTATTGGATCCCACTTAACTCGGGCCATCTAGCCGAACATATTTCCGGATTAATAACCCCTCGAGGATGATTTTGAAAATAAGATCCACCACAAGTTGCCTTCGGGCCTATTATATAAATCCCTACCCAGCCATATATATATATATATATGTATATATATATATATACATATATAGTTTTCGTTTTCAGTGAGACGAGAGATAGAGAAACCGACTGCACGTACAATGAGTGGATACCGTGACAGTCAAAGCGGGCTCTGGATTAGTGCCACTGGACTGTTCCATTCCCGAGGGATCCTGACAACTCCGCGTTTGAGTTCCTCACACCCGGAGAACGTGGAGGTTTACGGGTACTGTTTAGTACAGTCGCATGTCCGGACTTGTGGTTTAAAGGGTACTAAAGGCGACTACCTAAGAGTACTCGGCCTTCGTGCTCAAGGCCAGGAGAAATATGGGGGTAAGGAGAGGGCTTAGGATTTGAGACCAGAAAAATGAAGTAAGAAAATGCCGAGAGCGGCATCAGCAGCAGCAGATCAGTAAGTTCGGGTTACTACCGGGTCTGCATCCCAGTGGCTCTTCAGTAGTGCCTTTCAGAGTGTTCATGTAGAGTATATAATGTTTTCTTTCATACGAGAGTTTGCTCTCATAGCTAGCTTGTTATAGTTATTTTATTTTCCGGACCAGTAACACTTGTTACTGACGTATTTTTATACTATATGTAAGTAATAATCACACGTTGGAGGGGCCGGCTTCGACAGAGGAGCACTGTTATCGGTTGCACACATGTCAGTTGATAGAGCCGTTAATATTCTATTTATGATGCTATTATATTGTGAATGTTGTGAAATGCTAAGACATGATAGGATATGATTAAATGTAATGAGATGATGTTATGACGTGATGAAAAACTAAGGCATGATGACAAGGAGTGAAATGTGATCAGAGTGCACAGCAGAAGTGTGGTGGATTGAAACCCAAGTTCCATAATGAGTATATAGTATATTAAATTATGTGTGATTGAAATTGTTGATATATGTATATATATTGGTATATGTTATTTTGACAGGGTGGACCCTAATTGCACTTTTAGGGGAGACTCTGTCTGTTTTATTTTAGAATTTTTATTGAGTTTGATCGTGATTGTATTGGTGTGTACTTTGAATTGTATGTCATTCATGTAATACTATGTTAGAGTTTGTGCATTTATCCATGCATTGCGAGCTGTATCTTCATCTTAAGACGCCGATATTAGATCTGCATGAGTTAGGTTCGGATTAGCCGACTTAACCAGAGCCTGTAACATATCGGTTCGATTCACGAGCGTAAACCACATTTAGGGTGTTACACATAGGAGCCCAACAAAACGGGTGAAAATTTATCATTCACTTTGTCTCCTTGATCGTACATTGTTAGCTTAAGACTTGTAAAATCCATTCATCCATCTTGTGGCTCTTATTCAAGCAACTAACCGCAACTTAAAATGATAAATGGAAAACTATTATAATCATGCATATATATATATATAGGAAAGCCTCTGTTTTGAAGCACATGCAACTTGCCTGTGCTGCAAAACAGAGACACCCAACAAGAACGTTCTTGGCGACGCCTCGACGGAGGAGCGAAAAATTTTCAAACCAACAAATGCAATTAGTACTTAAATCCTTTATTAAAGAATTGCACGAAGGTACCTTACTACTAATTAGAGCTTGAATCCATGAATGAAAAGTTGCTCAAAGCTAGGTACGTTTTTGCATGATTTCTTCTTCTCAAACATGCAGGTGTGAAAGAAAATGCACCAACATTGCTCACCGGCCACTTCAAAACCTTGAGGGGAATTTTATGATAAAATTTCGTTTGAAACGATGTGGTAGAAAGCAACGTGCGACTTGAAGCATTGTTCACAGATATATTGCAGAGAGAAATTAACCGAGTTGCACCGATCAACCATGGAAGGTGGTAGGAACCCAAGCAGCGGCAAACACAGCATTGTTCCCCTTCCATGTTAGAACCAAGTTATGATCTTCCTCCCTCTTCATCCCCCACCCGCTCGCGTGCTCATCCAACAACACCTTCACTTCCCTCACCGTCTCCTCGCAGAACGGCAAGCTCCCGAACCCTGCCCTCCTCATCCGTTGCGCCGTCTTCACCGCCGTCTCAGGCCGCTCGATCCTCCGCCGCCGCTCGAACCCGACGACGTTCTCGATCTTGTGCCCGACGTCGGCCTCGTATCCCATCCGCTGCTCGCTCTCCCTCGGCAAGAACGTCTCCAACGCATCGAAGGGGATCCACACGTAGTTGAAGCAGGAGGCGATTCGGGAGGTGAGGGTCGTGCAACAGTCCAGATCCACGTCCTCGTCGGTCACCAGAACCAGCCCCGGGTTGAGGCTGTGAACCATGCTCAAGAAGGCGTCTCTGGTGCTGGGCAGCGCCGACGTCGACGTCCCACTTAGCTCGTCCGACAGGTAGCGGAGCCAGCTCTGGCAGTTCACTATCAAGAACTCGTCGTCTCTGAGGTCGAGACGAGAAGGGTCCAATTGGGCGAGCAGCAAATCATCGTTGGATTCCGCCGAGATATTGCTGTCGTCGTCGTCGTTATTTGCGAGGGATGGGATCACGTGGAAGTGGAAGGGGACCTCTCTGCTCTTGGCGAAGTTGCCGAGTCGGAGACCCACCTCTCGGATGGGCGCGGCGAGGAACGGAGGCACCGGCGGCCGAATGCTGGGCACGGTGATGCGAAGGGAAGGCGGCCCGCCTGCCATCTTCGCCATCGAGTCGATCAGCGTCGGCCATTGCATGCAGTGGGTGGTGGTGAAGTCGAGGATGTGGACTCTGCTCTTGCCAAGGGCGGCCCTGCAGATGGCGCCGTTGGAAGCACAGTAGCCGAACCGATGCCATGGGATGAGGTCGACGTACCCGGCCAGCTCCGTCACCGTCATGGCCTTCGCCGGCCAGGTCGGGATGACTGCGGCGGTGGCGGTGGCGGTCAGCGGGAAGAGGCGCGCGGAGCGGGCGACGAGGGCCCGGAGGAAGTAAGAGGTGATCATGGCGGTAGTCGTGATCCCCTGCCTGTGCTCGGGAGAGGGTGAAGGGTGCTGGAAATCAACGGCTCGAAACAAATTCAAGCACATCAACGGCTCCAAATAAATTCAAGTGCAGGTAAGGACTCCCTGTCCTATATATATATATACCGGATTGGTATTCTAGTATGCACATCAAAGTCTTTTTATTGGATTTCGTGTGGAAAGTTTTAAGCAAACAAAAAATCACTTCCAAGTTACAACTACGGCCACCTTCCAGCCAGCTTCCACGAAAAGGTGCAAAGCTACAAACCAATCTTTACTTTTCCCATATTTCCAACCACCAGTGAGAGCAAATGAAAAGAGCACATCGGATAAGGTGAAGCTGCTAGAAGCCCAAAGACGAAAACTAGAAGCAAAGACTAAAACCAGGATGGCCATAAAATAAGATACAACTTTTCATGAAAAAATAATTTAATTTAATTTAATACTATTAAAATTTATTTAATGACCTTGATCTATAATCTTAATTGAAATATTTTTATTTGAAAATAATAATTAATGAATTTTTAAAATTAATTTTGCACGTTATTAATATATAGTATTTATAATTTTTAAACATTTTTTAATATTTTATACGGAATGACAAAATACATGTATTTCTCAAAGTTTTGATATTACATGAATGTTTTTCTTTTTCAACACGTTATTACATCAATTTTGTCCTGTCATGTATGCAATATATCAACCTTGTGTGACATAATAACTCTGATAATCGCCCCAATCTGATTACATGTAAGTGTGGATGTATATATCAACTCACACACATTAAAACAATATTTTATTTTATTTTTTTACACTCATCATATTTTAGCCTTTTTTACGTAGAAGTTCATTTTAGTTTCACAATAATTCTATAGTTCATCAATACATACTTAATTTAAAATTTGTATAATTATTATTTATAATTAGAAAAACATTGAAGTATAATTATCATATAAATTATTACTAACACATAAATTATAAATTCTAAAAAATGTAAGTTTTACCTATATTTATAACCATATTACTTGAATTAAAGTTTCTTAATAATGCATACTTAATTTAGGATTTTTATATATTTAAGATTTCGAATTATTTATTTATTATTTATTATTATTGAAAAAACTTAGAGTATTGTTTTATTCAAATTAAAATATTTAAAAAGATTAATTACATTTAATTATTAAAATGTTACTTAAATTAATTTTTTTCACTTATTTATGCATATTCAATTAAGATTATTATTATTTACATAAACTGAAAATATTTTTAATATTTTTGCCAAAGTTAAATAGATATTTTTATCTAAAAATAACAATTAGTAATAATTAATTTTATATGTTATTAATATATATATTGTTATTATATTTCAATGCTACCGATTATTATGGCTTGAAAATAAAAATACAATTATGGCACAAACCAACTTTTGGCTGCTGCTTTTTTCAATTATGTAATTATGTAAAGGTGACACTTCCGTGCCTGCATTGCATCCTCATCCGCATCTACGTCCGCCTCCGGGCCATAATATTGTAGTATTGTTCACCAATATATGTCAAAATTTATTATTACTAGGTAAGACCCATGGGCCATGTAATGAGCAGGCTATTGATGATTAATATTAGTAAATTGATTTAAATATTAGCTACTCTATTTTTAAAAAAATTGAAGTTGATATATTAATTTGCAAAACGATAATTTAATTACGTGTTAGTCTCGTACCGTCAAAATCAATTGTTTTTAATTAAATAAATTGTCACACTTTTATCCATGAGGTTGATTACTGCAGTTTAATAGAAAATGTTAAAAAAACAGATTTCACTTATTAACCTCCCATTACTTTCACAACAAAATAAACTCTTAATGTTGAAATGTGAAACACATAATCAAAACAAGCATAAATTTGAGTCCAATCTGCATATTACGTTTAGATTAATCATATCAAATAATATTTGCATTCACAATTCAATTTATACTAGGTTCTCAATCAATATTGATCGAAAATACAATCACGGCCAAATTGAGAAATGTCATGATTTTAAAATCATACTCATTAAAGGACTTAATGAGAGCCTAACGATACATAGAGTTTCTCCCACAAATAATATATTCAAAATACAAAATAATTTTAACGTCAAGGCTATGAATTGTATAATAAATAATTCAATATATCTAAATACTAAAAGAAAAAAGAGAATAATTGGCCCCAAAAAATACTTCAACAAGGGATCAGATGTTCAAAGATGTTACAGCAAATATATAGAAGACTCAAAACACCGTTCTACCAATAACTTTTGCTATAACTTGTCTTTACACACTTGTGTAGAAGATAAATAGACGTTATGCAGACTCCGTCAGTGGCATCAATAGATTATATATTCACTAATTTCCAAACATCAACCTCTAGATTTATTGACACAAAGAAAAAGCATTTTATAAGTAAGAATGATGAACTATTCACCATCATCAACTAAAAAATAAGATATTTTATAATGAAAAATTAATGATAAGATTGACATCCTTTCCAAGAATAGAATCTGGATTGAGTAGCGTTGTGTCATTTGTTGGTTCAACCAATGCAACAAATTAGAACCCACAGTTAAAAACCCAACAATGTTGTATAAGGCTGCTAATCGAGCGAGCCAAAACCCAGTGAATATTTGGCATTTGGCTCAGTTTGATTTAAAACTCTGACATTTAAATACTCGAGTTCAAGCTCAATTCAAATTCAAATCCTTCGAGTTGAGTTTGAACAAGGTAGTATTCGACTCGATTATAACTCGAACTCAATTTGAAATCGACTCGTAGTTTGATTCAAACTCGACTCAATAAAATAATATAATAATATAATTTTTATAAACGAATCAATTGTATATTAATAATATATATATAAATTAATAAATTTAATTATAATTAGTTATATTTATTTATATATAATATAATAATAAAGAAGTGAGATGGTTGAGATGGAAGGTATTGAAATTAAATAAAGGCTTGAGGTTGTGGGTTCAAGTCATGATGTTTATATTTTTTTTGACTTTTAATCGGACGGTTTCGAATTTACGACTAAGCTAGGTTTCGAGCTTGTAAAAGCTCGTAAAAATTAAACAATTTAAGTGTATTCAAACTTGAGTTGAGCTCGAACGTATAAAAGATATTCAAATAGAATTCGAATATGTATGTTCAAAATTTATTCGATCTTGAGTCGAGTTCGAACAAACTTCGAATTATTCGAGCCAAGTTCAAATACAAATTAAACTCGACTCACTCACTCGTTTAACAACCCTAATATTGTAGGCACTCCTTGCCTGATCACCTTTGAGAAGCACCAATTGATCTTGTAAAACACGTTGACCTTTCAATGTCCTGTGAGTATAATCGACTTTTCAAGTTCAAAATATCATTCATATTGGAAATTATGAGCTTAATGGTGGCGTGTCTATAGAATATTCAATATTGCCGAATGTAAGGGAGAGAGGAGAAAATGGAAGAAATTATGGATACCTCGAGATGTTGAAGGTTGAGCCCACATCTCAATATTTCCAATTATGTTCATGAGTCGATCATGGAAGCTTCATCTTCCAGAACTGTTTGGCTCGATTTGTAGACAACAAAAAATTTTAAAGCATTAGTTTACTCTCAAAGACTAAATTAAACGATAAACCAAACTTCACCAAACACAAATAATATACAAGCACACTAATGAGATGAAACTATTTACGATTGAGAACATCAAGTGATACAGTGTAAAGGCCAATTTGGCAACACCAAGCCAATGGCAGTAAGACCACGCGTAGATACCACAAGCCTGCAAGAGGTCAAATTCCCAGCGCTTCTGTTGAACCATCGAGAACCTATAGCAAAAGTTCGCAGCTGAACAACTGTCGTAAAAATAGCTGTACATTTGATTCAAGCATTAGAAATGTCCTTACTCTTTTTTTTTTTTTTGGAAAAATACTGACTGATCAGGGAGAAAAAATTGCAATCAACAACCCAATTGCTGCTACCAAAGCAAATACAGGGGGGGGGGTTTGGAAGAAAATAATCTATAAGATGAGAAACTCCAGAAATGTGCATGAGAAATCCTTGGTGTAAAAATGGAAGCAAATTAAAATTAAAATGTACTAACTAAAGCAACTGTGGATGGTTTAATTCAGACATACTGCTATTTAACTCACACAAAACTTTGATTGGCAATTTCAAAAGCACGGTCTAAGAAGAGGAACCAAATGGACATACCATGCATAAGATATAACATTTCTGTAATTCTCCGATTACCATCATTCCTTCGAGCATAGGGTGTTATTTTAGATTTTTTGAGTTGCCTCCATCTCTTTCCGATTGCCAACCCAACTCAGAACCTTTTCCTTGACACACGGCCATTACCCATCGACCAATGCAACCCACCGAAACAAATTATCAACTTTTAAATTTTAAAATACCAATGCCCAAGAAAAATGCCAAAAATAAAAACACAACATCGGTGATGGCGTTTTCTCCTACATTTAAAAGTACACGGCTCATTTAAATCTTTTAAAATTTAAAAGTAGAACAATTTAAAAAAAGAGCAGGCATGGAAACAAATGAGAAGGAAAACACATACTTCCAACGTTTAAACCAATGGGAAGCCAGTACAAAGACACGTGATAATATCCTAAAGATAAGAAAAACGAAAACTCCATGAACGTGAATAAACAAATTAACACAAGAAAAACTAATTAAATAGTCCCAATATACCTGTAATTTATCATCAAACAGTAATTCCCAAGTATAACATCAAATTTCCACATTGTTCAACCATTGGTCTTTAAGATTGCTGTGGCATCATGTGCTGATAGGATCCAAGTCAATGCAAATCTGAATGCTGCGGGTCTGCCTGTGCCAATGTACGAAATATTTGCTTTCTTAAGGATGAAATGAAACCTAATGCATATTATCTTGGGCGTGTTTATTTTCTCTTCAACTTGAATTGGCATGTGCTTCTCAACATGATCAGGTTCGATGCCATTGTCTTTGCTGATGCATTTGAAAATTTGAAGCCCGCTCCAGATAAATTCTTGGCTGCATCTAAATACCTGCATGTATTTGTTAATGAGGTGTATTTATATTAACTGAAGCTTAGTTTGTTGAATTTTGGACGTGTGTGTATATATATATATATATATATATATAAAAGTATATAATTATATTATATGCTATTAATAAAAGTTGGGTTTAAATTAAATTGATCTATTAAAGTTAAGGTTAATAAGCTATTAATATTTAAGATAAATATGTGGAGATATCATATATTTAAGATGAGTGTGGATAAATATTTGTAGATACCGTTTTTGTAATCTCTAATTTATGATGGGTTAAATTAGAATTATAAAAGATAAGGATAAATATGGTTATACGAATAAATACGATTATGGTCCCCAAATTGGCACCGTAGTTTTTCTTTTAGTGTCCCATCATCCAGAACTCTGGCTTTGGAGAATCGGTGCAAAATTTAGAAGATCAAAACTTAAAGAAGTGAAGAATTATTTTGTTATTATAGATTTAGGTACGCTTCCATTATTGAATTTTATTTTCTTGATGATTTAATCTGAAGAAGGTTTTGTTGATGGTGGTTTTATCATATGTATAATTTGGTTAAAGTTAAAGGTTTTTTTATCAACAAGTGGTATCAGAGCTTCTTCATATTAGATCATTGAAAATTAATTTAATTTGTAATCATTTATTTTTTTAATTAGTCAATCATCCACTTTGGTATCTTATTGAACAAAAGGGTGATATTGTTCGTTCATTGATCAAATAATTTCGATTTATGTGAAGCATTCTTTTATTTATCACTTTTGTCTACGAGAACAAATTGATTTGATCTTCAACCCATTGAGTGTAACCCTAAATTTAGGAAATTACAAGAAATTGTATATGGGATATTTGTTCTCAAATTAAGGTCCTCTTTTAGTAAAATATCAAATGAGGAAAATAAAGTTATAAAAGGTTATAATTTCAAAAATTTCCAAATAAAGATATCTTTATAACCTTTTTCAGTTTTATATTATTTGGGATTATTAAATTTAAATTATGGTTCAATTATGATTAATATTTTAAAATTTATTAAGGACTATAATATACTGCCAAAGTAGCCTCTTTTATAGAAATTAATTTATTTTAAAATATTAAGATGGTTGTGGGTATCTGGTTCTCTTCTTATGATTCTTCTTGACAATAATCAGGATCAAGATTATATTCTTGATGTTATTCAAGAAACAATATCAGAATTACAAGACAATGTCAAAAATCTCCCAAATCAAGTTATACCTGAAGAGCAAACTCAACAAACTCAAGAGCAAGTGCCATTGAAGAGATCCAAAAGAGAAAAGAGAAATGCAATTTCAGATGATTATATCATCTTTCTCTAAGAACATAAAGATAACACTGGAATGGTGGAAGATGATCCAATCAACTTTCATCAAGCTATGAAGAGTTCTAATTCTCAAAAGTAGATTGATGTCATGAATGAAGAGATGAAGTCCATGAAAGCTAATGACCTATGAGATCTTGTTCCATTGCCTGAATATACTGAAACCTATTGGTTGTAAATGGATATTTAAAACCAAGAGTGATTCAAAAGGTGATGTAGAAAGATATAAGGCTTGTCTTGTTGCAAAGAGTTTTACTCAAAAGGAAGGCATCGATTATAACGAGACATTCTCTCCAGTTTCATCGAAAGACTCATTCAGAATAATTATGGCATTAGTACTTCATTATGTATATTTTTCGGGTTTATATGTTGATGATATATTGCTTGTCAGTAATGATATAGGTTTCTTGCACGAAACCAAGTGATTTTTATCAAAGAAATTTGAAATGAAATATCTTGGAAATGTGTCTTTTGTATTAAGAATTCAAATACATCGGGATCACTCTCGATGTATACTTGGATTATCACAAAAGACCTATATAGAAAAAGTGCTTAAGAGATTTGACATGCAAAGTTGTAAACCAGGAGATACCTGTAACACCCCAAATCCGGTTCACGCTCGTGAACCGAACCTGTATGTTACAGGCCCCGGTTAGATCGGCTAACCCAAACCTAACTAATACGGATCCAATCTTGGCGTCTTAAGATGAAGATACAACTCTCAAAGCATGGATGAATACACAAACCCTAACATGGTACTATATGAATGACATGCAATTCAAACACACACCAATACATAAGCATATATCAACAATTTTAATCACACATAATCTAATATACCGTATATTCATTATAAAACTTGGGCCACACTTCTGTTGCGCACTCTAATCACATCTCACCTCTTGTCATCATGTCTAAGCTTTTCATCATATCATAACATCATATTTTAACAACTAATCACGTCACATCATCATGTTTCAATCATTTATTCACACTGTATAATAATATCATAATACAATATAAACACTCAATTAACTGACATGTGTGCAAGCGACAACAGTGGCCCTCCGTCCAAACTGGCTCCTCCAACTCGTAATTGTTACCTACATATAGTATAAAAGCACGTCAGTAACAAGTGTTACTGGTCCGAAAAATAAAATAACTATAACAAGCTGGCTATGAGAGCAAACTCTCATATAAAAGAAAACATCATATACTCCACGTGAACACTCTGAAGGGAACTACTAAGGAGCCACTGGGTTGCAGACCCGGTAGCATCCCAAAATTACTGATCTGCTGCGGATACTATGCCGCTCTCGGCACTTCTTTTTCAGTACTTCTCGTGAAACTTTATCCTAAGCCCTCTCCTTACCTCCATATTTCTCTTGGCCTTGAGCACGAAGGCCGAGTACTCTCAGGCAGTCGCCTTTAGTACCCTTTGAACCATAAGTCCGGACATGCGCTGTACTAAACAGTACCCGTAAACCTCCACGTTCTCCGGGTATGAGGAACTCAAACGCAGAGTTGTCAGGATCCCTCGGGAATGAAACAGTCCACTGGCACTAATCCAAAGCCCGCTTTGACTGTCACGGCATCCTCTCCATAGTACGTGCAGTCGATTTCTCCATCTCTCGTCTCACAAAAATGCGAAAACTATATATGTATAGGCTTGGGTAGGGAGTTATATAATAGGCCCGAAGGTAACTTTTGGTGGATCTTGTTTTCGAAATCAACCTCGAGGGGTTATTAATCCGGAAAATGTTCGGTTAGATAGCCCGAGTTAAGTGGGATCCAATAAAATGCCACTTAACCCGTCCTGTAAATGATAAGATAAGCATACAATAGAAAGACGTAAAACAGAGTCGAGTCCTAAACGGACCTGGTAAAAGCTCCAAGCGTGTCATCGCGCCTAGGCGGCGAGCTCCTACTCCGTACCTACACATCAAAACTAAATACTAACGCCCGCTAACTAAATGATGCATCAAACTCAATAAACATCAATCAACAATCAAATAATTGTAAGTATGAAAAATAATTCTAACTAATCCTATTCATAACAATTTTACTGTATTTTTACATCACACTAGATTAGCATGCTCATATTTACTTCATCTTGTTAGATCACTTATCATGCTGAGACTCGATCTACCTCATTAGATCACTTACTATTCATTTGCAATTACTCAAATCATACAATCATCCCTTCACTCATAATTAGCATTACTCATAACAGTTAATCAAATCTAGCATACTGTGCTAATATTCATCATGACAACTACTCAATTGTAGCATGTTATGCTAACAATCATCTCAAATTTAACAAATTAAATCGGAGGTAATTATACCTCACGTCGTCAGCGATATGCGACGGTTAGGGCTTCGTCGCGCGTCTCGGAGCTCCAATTCGGCGCTCATCGGCGTTAGACATTCGATCGAGTCCAACTGGGTGAGCTCCGCGGAAGTTCTGGTGAATTCCAGCGAATTCCAGAAATTCCGATTTTTGGCGGTTTTCCGGCAGCTACTGGCAGTTTTCGGCATGGTGGTTTTCCGGTGACAATCGCCGGCGGCGTCAACTGGCCAGAAAGTAGTCGTGTTGGGTACCCTCGGAACCGGCTCGGCGAGCCCGACTCATCTATGAGGTCGACGTGGCCAACGGAGGTGGCGGCTCGCTGGAAAATGCATAAAACAGAGTCGGCGGTGATGGTGGCTAGATCCGACCGGCCACGGTGGCGATGGCCTCCGTTCCGGTCGGAGAAGGTCACTGGAAGGCTGAGGGTGCCGAGGCGACCGACAGATCGCAGCGGCACTGGTCGCCGGCGGTGGAATCGGCGACGGAAGCGCAATGCGGGCGCGGCGTCGCGGTGTGGCTTCCTCGCGTCGCTGCGGTCCGACGGGGGCCGGACCTGGTCGGGGCAGCACGGCAACGTCGTCGCCGAGCTGGGTGGCGTCGATCGACGGCCGGGCGGCGCCGACAGCGGTGGCGGCGACGCGCACAAGGGCGGCGTCGGGCGAGGGTTTGGGGAAGGAAGAGGAGGGCGCGGGGGTGTGTGGTGGCAAAGTCGTAAATATTACTTGACTCGACTCCGACTCAAGTCAAAATAATATTTAAGTCGTAAAAAATTCCAAAAAATTTGGGAAAAATCCCATAAAATCAAATAACACCAAAAAAATCATAATGATATGCTCTAGAACTATCAACCCACCCAAAATTCCCGTAACGCATCCTAACGTGGTAAATGGCCTACAACTAATTCTACGATCCATTATATATCATAATAAAAAAATGAACTGCATACTCTCATATATTCTGATAACTCATTCTTTTCTGCTGTGTTCATGACGTTATCATCATATACTTGGGTACACATGACCCTCATGGCTCATACACGAGACCGGCGTCGGCTCAGTATACGTGTTCTGAAACTGACTCGACTCGAAAATAACAGTCGAACCGACCGGTTCTGAATATAAAACCCTGACTCGAATCGTGGGTTTTACAATACCCTGTTTCTAAAGGAGATAAATTTAGTTTCAATCAATGTCTTAAAAATAACATAGAAGGAAATGAAATGCAAAAGATTTTCTATGCTTCAGCAGTAGGAAGTCTTATGTATGCTCAAGTATGTACGCATCCAGATATTGCGTATATTGTTAGAATGTTAGGTAGATATTTAAGTAATCCAGTTTAGATCATTGGAAAGTAGCTAATAAAGTCATAAGGTATCTTCAGAGAACAAAACATTACATGTAACACCCCGTTTCAGCTCACCCGTGAACCGACCTAGAAATGTCACCGGCGACCGAACTGTTCGCTAATCTACTAGATTTGGTTAAGTCGACCCGGATCTACCCTCGGCGTTTTAAGATGGGGATACAACCATGAAATGCATGAACGGGAACAATTGGGTTCTAACGCGGTCCTACATGCATGCCATGACGTGCAAGCAAAACAAAACCATGCAACAAGCAAGAAATTTAAATAAAAATTCATTAATTTTTACGAAAAAATGGACAAAATCTCCCCCTAAAAGTGCAATAGGGGCCAACCTGTCCACAACAAGGGTATATAAATATTTTATCAAAATACGATAAAACATAACAGTCTACCGCGACATCCCATCATTTTCTCATTTGTTTTCATCTGAGTTGAGGCTGAACTCCAAGGCTCCCTACTCATTCACATTTATCCGTTCATTTCATAACAAACAATTTATCCAAACAAACACATTAAAATTATCATTCACGTAGCATTAACACACCATCATTATACATTACACGCGGTTCCATGCTGCTCCTCCGTAGTCCCGATAGCTTTCATCCTTCGCATTTCTCACCTACATATATATAGAAAAATCATCTGTAACGAGTGTTACCAGCCAGGGAAATAACTAATATCAATCTGGCACAGGAGAGCAAACTCTCTTGTTGAATCAAAACCATATACTTCCTCAGGAACACTCATCAGAGCATATATGGGAGTCGTCGCCATCAGGTCAATAACGTCCCCCTTTCTTTCTCATTCTCATACCTTGGTCATTTCTCTATCGCTTCTCGCATCAAATCTCATTCCTTTGCGCCCTCTACATCTTCCATATTACTCCTGGCCTTGAGCACGAAGGCCAAGCACTCTCAGGCAGTCGCCTTTAGTACCCTTTGAACCACAAGTCTAGACATGCGCTGCATTGCAGTACCTGTAAACCTCCACACTTCTCCAGGTTTGAGGAACTCAAAGGTGGAGTTGTCCGGATCCTTTGGGAACGAAGTGGGTTCTCCTCAGCTCCAAAGCCCGCTCTTCCGAGCACACGCCCTATTTGAAGGCGTGGCCGTCAGTAACCCTCATTCCATCTCTCACTGAAAACGTGAAAACTATGCATATATAGGCTTGGGTTGGGATTTATACAATATGCCCGAAGGCAACTTGCGGTGGATCTTAATTTCAAAAATTGACTCGAGGGACTCTCGAGATCCATCTCGAGGGTTATTAATCCGAAAAAAACTGTTGGCTAAATGGCTTGAGTTAAGTGGGATTCGATAAAATGCCACTTAACTCGTCCTACACATGATAAATTAAATACACAATAGAGTAGCGTAAAATAGAGAACGAGTCCTAAACGGACCTCGTAGAAGCTCCAAGCATGTCCTCGTGCCTAGGCGGCAAGCTCCTACTCCGTACCTACACATCAAAACTAAATACTAACGCCCGCTCATGATGTAGTTATACAACCTATATCACACATATATCCATCACGCATCAATCAACACACATCAACCTATCTCAATTCTAGCAAGTCTACTTAGGCTAGCTTGCATTAGATCATGATCATTACCTAGTTACCCTAATTAGTTTCTTAGCCTCTATTTTTAACACCACTCAATCAAACAAATTTCGTATTTTATCCTTAACCAATTCTACATTTATATATATATTATAACACACAATTCACTAATCCTAGCATGCAATTCTAATAATCAATATTTTTAAATAATTAAGTTAAAATAAATTATTCCTCGCAGGATTCGTTGCTTAAATTTGGCACCCTATGGCATCTGAAGTTCAATAGGGTTCGATCGGAGGGATTCGGTGGAAGATCAGGTGATTTCTGACGAATTTTGGTGAATCCAGTTTTTCAGCAGCTTCCGGCAATTTTCCGGCGACTGTCCCAGCGGTTTTCCAGCGACTGTTCTGGTCGGGCAATCGGGGTAAGGTTTAGCACTGGCTTGGCGAGCTCGTCCCAATAGTGGTGACAGCAAGGACAGTAGCGGCGGCAATGACCGCCGGCGGTGGCGACGTCGAGTTCGGTTGGGGCGATCGGTCGTTTCGATCAGGCCGACGGCCAGCTTCGACAGCGGCGCTAGGTAAGGGGAAACGTCGGGGAGGTCAAGGGGGTGGTCATCGGGGTCACGGCTACAGTGGCGCGGCCTTGACGGCGGTGAATCGACAAGGGGAGCATCGCGGCTTGTGGGGTGATTCTGGCGTCGTAGCGGCAAGACGGTTGTCGGGGTTGGCCGGGCCGGCACGGCGACGACACGACAAGGCGGGGCGGCATTGATCGGCTGTAGTGCGGCATCGGCGGCGGTGGCGGCAACACACACAGTGGGCGGCAGTAGGGCTTTGGGAGGAGGAAGGTGTTAGGAGGGAGAAAAACACCCTCAATGGCAAACTCATAAATAAGTATTGACTCGAGTCATACTTGACTCAAAATAATAACTAATTCGTAATAAATCCTAAAAAAATCTAGAAAAATATGGGAAAATCCCATAAAATAAAACAAACACAACAACATCCAAATGACATGCTTTATAACTAATAACCCACCCAACTGCCCTACCACGCTTCCTAATGCGTTATCCAGCTCAAAACTATTTCTATAATCAAACATATAAAAAGAAAAATACTGCATACTTTCATATATTCTGATAACTCATTTCTCACCATCTTTTCGACGTTATCATCATATATTTAGGTACACCTGACTCTCATCGCTCATAACTCACGGCTAGCCTTGACTCAAACCAACGGTTAAACTGACTGGTTCGGTAATGTAAGACTCTGACTCGAGTCACGGGTTTTACATTACATGCTTACATGTTAGAAGTCAGATCAACTTGAGATCATTGGGTTTTTTGATTTTGATTTTGGTGGATGTCAAACGATGTCTACCTGCTTGCTGGAGGAGTTATTTCTTAGAAGAGTGCTTAGCAGACTCTCATAGCTTCTTCCACCATGACAGCTGAATTCATAGCTTGTTATGAGGCATCCAATCATAGAATATGGTTGCGGAATTTTGTCACAGGGCCGCACATTGTTGATAATATTGAAAGACCGCTTAAGTTATTTTGTGACAGTCAGTCTGTAGTATCAAATTCAAATAATAACAGGAGCTCATCTAAATCAAAACATATAGAGATCAAGTTCCTTGTTGTGAAATAAAGAGTTTAGAGTGACAAAGTTTCGGTAAAGTCTCTATAGAGTATATTGGGACAAACTCTATGGTTGTGGATCCACTTACTAAAAGTTTACCGCCCAAGGTCTTTCATAAGCATGTTGCTCCTCTATGTATTGTATCATTTGATGATATGTTACTTTAGTGGGATTTTGTTTTGTTGAGGTATTTGGTTTATGTTTCACTCTATTTTGGTGATCTCATAAGGTTGAACCAGTTGAAAACAAACATGTTCAGATCAAATTACATGTAATTTTCACGGTACATATCCATACTTGATCTATGTCATTTAATTATGTTGATTTATATGACCATGGATGGCAACAAAAATCGCCTTGATCCTATATTAACATTAATCAATGGACGAGATTGTTATTTTGGAATAATAGCTTATGTTATTTTAGAGCCCATAAGGTAATATGCAATTATCTTTATATATATAGTCCAAGTGGGAGATTGTTAGATTTTGAACATATATATACAAGTATATAATTGTATCATATGCTATTAATAAGGTTTGGGCTTAAATTAAATTGATCTATTAAAGTTATGGTTAATGGCCATTAATATTTAAGATAAATATGTGGAGATACCGTAATTTTTCTTTTCTGGTATCTCATCATCCAGAAACCTGGCTTTAGAGAATCGGTGTAGAATTTGAAAGATCAAAACCTAAAGAAGTAAAGAATTGTTTTGCTATTATAGATTCAGGTACGCTTCTGTTATTAAATTTTATTTTCTTGATAATTTAATCGGAAGAAGGTTTTGCTGATGATGGTTTTATCATTTGTATAATTTGGTTAAAGTTAAAAAAATTTTTATCAACATGATCTTCCACCATGTGCAGTGTATTAACAATGACGTAGAGGGGTGAGCATATTTTGGGAGAAATTGAAAACCATATGGCAATTTCGGTTCGGAACCTAACCGAACCAAATTAATCAAAAATTTTAAAAAATACTATAAAATTTATATTTTATATTAATTATCATTATATTATAATAGTTTATGATATTTTTTGTTTGTTTAATAGGATATATATTTAGAAGAACTTATTAAATGATTATCTTCACTAAAATAATAATATGATTTTGATTAAATAATTAAATAAATCTATTTTTTTATAAATTATCATTAATTTTTGTTATTCAGTTACTGAACTGACCAAATTTAAATATTTTAATTTGGTTCGATTCAATTTTGAGGGTTGTTTAATTCGGTTTCGGTTTTAAAATCTAATCGCCGAACGTGGTTCGGTTCAGTTTAAAAGGAGACACTAGCATTTCCATTTTTTTATGCCTTCATCATTTGCTATTGCCTATCCCCTATCCCATGCTTGTTGCCATCTGTCCATAGATCATTGTGATGGGGGCGATCTTATAATATATTACAGTCCAGTGATTCTCTTGCCTGTTATATATTTCGGAGATATCATGTCCATGGTTGCATGAATCGGAATCGGAATCGGTTTTCTAGGGAGTCGAAATCGGAATCGGTCTGAATCGGCCAGGAATCGGTTCAGTTGAATCGGTCCAAATTAGTTTAATCGGTCATATATAATAATTTGAAAATTCATATTATAAATATATTAAGATTAGGTATTGATGTTATTTTGATATTATTCTGTGTATTATAGTTTATGATATTTTTAAATATTTTTTAAGATTTTTTAAAATTATTTAGAATTAATTATTATTTTTTAACTCGAGTTAGACTCGAGTCAACTTTTAATTACGAGAATGCCACCCTCCGCTCTTACCCCCGCCGGCGGCGGGGGCCCGGTCGGCGGCGAGTCTTGCGGCGGCGATGTCAGCAGCCCGGCCGGACGAACAGTCGGCGGCCCAGAGTCGGAGGCGGAGTCGGCGGCGATTCATGCGTCACAGCCCGATTCGGTCCAGTCACACATCGGCGGCGATGTTGCGAGGTCGGCGGCCCGGTCGGCGGCGAGCCCGGAGTCGGGGATGCACGGCGGAGGGCGGAACGGGTCGCGCGGCGAGCGGCGGCGGTAGTCGGGGATGCACGGCGGAGGGCGGAAACGGGGCGGCGGCGGGCGGACGAGCGGCGGCGGTGGGGGAGGAGTGGATTTGATTTTAGGTTTTTAAAATCCAAATTACAATTTTACCCATGCTTAAATAATTTAATAAAAATCATACCTAGGGTATTTTGGTAATTTTCTTAAAAAACCGATTCTGATTCCGAGTTAAATGGGTCGGAATCGGACGAAACCGGGCGATTCGAGGACCGATTCGGCCCCGAAATCGGATCGGCGCGATGCCGATCCGATTTAAATCGGCCGATTCCGCACAGAATCGGCCGATTCGTGCATCAGAGATCATGTCATTCAAGTTCTCAGGAGATCTTATTTTTCGTGAAATTTTATTTTTGAACAGTGTGTTGTGATTGAAGATGCTGTCGCCGGGATTCAGGCAGCAATAGCTGCAAAAATGAGGTACCTTATAATCAATTTTTGAGCATTCTTATTTAAGAACAAGACTGCATTAGTATTAAATTTTAAATTTTACACATGTGGGTTGAAGCAAGTTTTATCATAATTTAAAATGAAAATATTTGGTGTTTGAAACAGGTTTCGTACCAATGGTATTTTTTGATGCAATATGTATGGGCTATAAAGTTTGACCTTTTAGATATGAATATTAAATACTAAAACAGTATGCATTGGGAACGATCTAAGTTAACATCTACTCCTAAGGCAAGATGTAGAAATCTAATCTCAGAAAATAATTAAAAGGCACACAACCAAGGTTTTATTCGCCAAAAGCTGTACAACAATAAGTTAAGTCCCCTATTTTTAGAGGTATAGGAGAAATACATATTGAAACTCTTGCAACTTTATAAGAAAATAAAATATGGAAACTCCTATGACTTTATTTTCTCTTGTAACTCCTACAACTTAATTGTACAATGAGATCCCAAAGTAAAAGATCTGATCTAGGACAAGATCTTGTCCTACATCATATACCATTAACCATCTGCCTATGCTGAAACTTATGGATAATATCCCATTTTGTTTCTGATGAGAGATACTTGATGCAGATGCATTGCTGTGAAAACTACATTATCTGAGGAGGTTCTGCTGCAAGAATGCTCATCACTTATTAGAAACGATATAGGAGATATAGTTCTTGAAGACATTATTTATGGCGGTCGTCCTAGTTCTGGAATTAATCCTATTTAGATTTTGCGGTGAATAAGTTTTTGTTTGTAGGCAAATAGATGCACTTATTAGCCTCGGCATTCACCTATCCATCAACTGCTTGTGAAGTTCAGATTATGGGCTCTCATGCTAATCATACTATTGAAATGTAAGGAGAAATTCAATAAGATAGGATAAAGAAAGGATGAATTCAATACGAATTCCCCATGGCTGCAAAGCCTTCTTTTATAGACTAATATCTGTTACAACTAATCCCTCAAAGATAGGAATTCATTTTAATTACAATTCAAGTTCAAATTTTCAGATTTGAACAAGTCAAAGAAGCTCCAAATAACTTGACATCCTCTGTGTCATGCACTTAATTTCTCAACACCCCTCCTCAATCTATGAGTGGGATTTTACCAAACATAGCTTGGAGAGTAGTTCTTCATGTCTCTGCTTGGCTAGGGCTTTAGTAAACAGGTATGCTGCTTGAGTCTTGGCACTGACATGTCTTAAGCTAATCATATTGTTTTTCACCTTCTCACGAATGACAATCTCTCTCGTGGAACACTGGGCTATTTGCAATATAAATTGCAACTTTGTTTTCACACCATAAGTTCATAGGTTGCTTTGCAGGAAATCCCAACATTTCTAGTAGCATTTTCATCCGTTTAAGTTATGTTGCTTCCTTAGCCATTGCTTTATATATAGCTTCAACAGAGGATCTAGCAACAACTGATTGTTGCTTTTCCACATGACTAAGTTGCCTCCCAGGTAGATATAGTATCCGCTAGTTGACCTCCTATTATAAGATGATTCAGCCCAATCAGAATCCACATAAGCTTGTACTAGAGAGGAGCTTACACCTCTATTTTTTGTATAAAAATCCCTCGGTTAGGATGCTTCTTCAAACAGCTTAAAATCCTCAAAACAAAATCCCAGTGAGGCTTCCTAAGGTCTTGCATAAACTGGCTTACCACACTCACTGCATAGGATAAATCTGGTCGCATAACTGTGAGATAAATCAGCGTACCAACTATCCGTCTATATTTAGTTTGAGCACTTAAGACTTCTCCTACACTAGGTTCTAACTTCAAGGAAGCTTCAAGTGGAGTGTCTGCAGATTTAGCCTGCAAGAGACCCGTATTGCAAGCTACCCAAATCTTTAATCTGCAGCTTTTGAGTGCAAATGCTTTTTAGTTTCCTCAATTCCTTTCCTATCATTTCCTGTGAGTATGATGTCATCTACATATACCATGATAATAACACATTCCCATAGCCACAAGCCTAGCTTTGAGCCATTCTATACTTCCATCTGCCTTAAACTTTATTATGTAGACCCACCTGCAACCTACGGCCTTTTCCCTTACCGTCAAATCAGTTAATTCCCATGTTTCGTTATCATTCAAGGCTGTGATATCATTTTGCATTGCTTGTTTCCCGTCTCTATGGTTTAAAGCTTCAAAATCAGTCTTAGGAATAGGAATAGAAGCAAGATTATGAGAGAAGACTGTTGAACTAAAAGGTACCTCTTCGAATGCATTGCTTGGAGGATATTTATCTACAGTTTCAGTTGAGGGAATTTATACTTTTTCTTTGAGTATATCAATGGTGGATTAGTGAGTTTGAGTTGTCGATTTTCTGGCTACTGCTGCAGATCAAAAATAAGGACTGGTAACAAGCTTGGAGAGAAGATATTTCCTGGAGCTTGGTATGAACCCTTAGGATAGAATGCTTGTTTTTCAAAAAAGTGGGGCATCAACTGTAACAAACATCTTCCTACGGGTACAACAATGCCCTTTTTGGGTTTTAGAATAGCCTAGAAGGCCACACTTGACTGATTTTGCTGATAGTTTTTCATGTCTTCCTGTGAACAAATGAACATAACAAATGCATCTAAATAATCTAGGTTTAAGAGGGAGGAAAGACCTATTAGGATGGAGAACATTGTAAGGAATTTTATTGTTCAATCTAGATGATTGCATCCTATTAATAAGATAGTAGGCTATAAGCAGTGCCTCAAGCCAGTGACTTTTAGGTACTGACATATGTAGCATTACGCACCTAGTAACTTCAAGCAAATGGCTATGTTCCCTTTTGGAAACTCCATATTGTTGTGGAGTGTATGTGCGGGAGGTTTCATGGACTATGCTATTCTCTCGAAAGAAACATTGAAACAATGAAGATTTATACTCAAAGGCATTATCTGATTTGAAAACTTTAATTGCAAATGAATATTGTGTTTTAACTTGATTAGCAAATGCTGGGAAGCACATAAAAACGTCACCTCTATCTTAATCAAATACTAGTCATCAATAAACAATGCATAATACTTGAATTTTCCAATATTTTGTACTACAAGGGACCCCCATACATCAGAGTGTACTAAGTCGAATAGTTTATTATCCCTAGGCAAGGTGTAACTGGGAAAATAGACGTGGCGATGCTTAGAGAACTGACATGCTTCACACTTTAAACTTGTCACAGACCCTAAAGAGGGAACTAACAACTTTAACTTATTCAAACTTGGATGGCCTAACCTAATATGCCAATTTAGTGCATCAGCAACAACAGTTGAAACCGAACTTTGAGGAACTCAGTTTTTCTTTGCAAGTAGTACAATTTGCCTTTTCGTCTACCACATCTAATCACCCTCTTTGACACTGCATCTTGGAAAATACAAGAAGTTGAGGTGAACGACACGTGGAAGTTTTATGATGAGCAAAGTTTGTGGACAAAGAATAAGCTAATTGGAAATGAAGGAACCAAGAGTACATCTTCTAGGATTGGGTCTTTAAAGAGCTAGACAATACCTCTACCGTATGCTGATGATTTGACACTGTCAGCTAAACTAACATAAACAGGTTCAGTAAAGGGAGAGAAAGTGGTAAATTGATGACAATCATTTGTCATATGGTCGAATGCTCCTGAATCCACAAGCCAAGAATGAATGGAACATGAGTCAAGAATAAATTTCTCCGTGAGCCTTTTTGTGAAGTCATTTGAAATTTTCATGAATAAGTGTCACGGTTGCTGCAGCAGGTGGTGGAGCAGGTGCATTTGCAATGGTAGGAGTATTGGTGGAGACATTGTTGGAGGAGTGTGAGGACTGTTTAGCCCACAGGTCTCCCATACTTCAACCAACACTTCTCTTCTGTATGGCCTATAGTCTAACAATGTCACTGAACCTACCATCCTTCCTATTGCCACCTCTCCCTCCTCTTCCACCTCGACTTCTACCTCTCCCCCTAGAAGGGTTTGAAGGAGGTCGTGTGTTAGAAACTAAGCTAGTAGACTCCACATTCTTGTCAGGAATTTTGGCTTCCATTGGGATTCCTAATACCCTTGAGAATGTAGCGTTCAAATTTGGAAGATCAGTACCTGTTCTTGGCTGAGGTATAATGAGGACTAAACCCAGATTAGAAGGACACAACCTTCAGTTCCTCTTTTTGCTGCTTCCGAGTGTTATGATCACCAGGAAAGGGCTGGTACAAATTTAACTCTTCCCAATTTGCCTTCACAAAACTATAATGCTCATTTAGAGTCTTAGTACCTTGCTTTGTGAGAAATATTTTTTCACAAAGTTCATAAATTCTTTAGATATTTTTCTCGAGACCATAACTTTCCTTCACCGAGTTCCACAGCATCATATGCAGTCGGTAACAGCATAACATCACAACTAATATGTGGTTCCATACTGTTCCAAAGCCAACTTCTAACTTGAGCATCCTCCATTGTCAAACCAGTCCTCAATGTATTTAATCTTTTCTTTGGATATCAAGAAAGCCTTGATGGCTGCAGACCACTAGAGGTAATTCTTTCCATACAACATTGTGGTTGTGATGGAAGAACTATTAATAAGGTCAGCAACAGAGAGGGCATTGTTATCTGGCGAAGAAGCAACAACCTTTTCCTTCTCCATAGATAACGGTTGGAGTCAAACAAATTTAAGACTCAACAGCAAGGGCAACAAGAAGGTAAATAGGCTAAAAACAACTGCAGGTCCCTACAGATCTAAGGCTTGATGCCATGCTGAAATGTAAGGAAAAATTAAATAAGATAGGATAAAGAGAGGTTGAATTCAACACTAGTTCCCCATGGCTGCAAAACCTTCTTTTATTTATAGACTAATATCGGTTACATCTCATCCCTCAAAGATAGGAATTCATTCTTGTTGAACTAAATATTTAGTAGTTCTCTTTCCTAATAGCTCGAGCTTTTGTGACAAGTGATTAACTATCTAAAATTATCATGTATTAGAGCCAAAGGTGTGAGGTTCGAATCCCGCAGGCAAAATATTCCTAGAAAAATATTAATTTGTCTCATGTTGTGGCCAGTGGACTATTTGCCCCATGTTTGTCCACACAAGCTAAGCCTTTAAAAAAAAAATGTTTGCTTGCACGTGAGGAAAAGTGTTGAACTAAATATTATAGTGGTTTTCATATCTAATAGCTCGAGCTTTTGGGACAAGCGGTTAGGCCATTTAAAATTAACAATTTTAATTACAATTCAAGTTCAATTTTTAAGATTTGAACGTCTCAAACAAACTCCAAATAACTTGACACCTCTCGGTGTGATGCACTTAATTTCTCAACACTTACTTTTACTCAGTAAAAACTGTTTATATTTATTTGAGGAGATAAAAATATTAGTGTAGATAAAAAGGTGCAGGACCTTTCAAATGCAAGTCCAAGAACAGGATATTTTTCATAGCAGCTGCTGAGAAAGCTAATGAGAACTCACATCAAGATGCTGACAGTAATATTCCCTTAAGGTAAGATGATTTCTTTAGAATTGTATACTGATGATATGTTGGAAGACCTACTTTCTATCATCTTTTCCTCCTTATTACATTCAATGCCTTCTAGAAGTTCAATGGCATGAGTATTGCCAGTTGATTGCTTTGTTATATGTAAAAAATACTTGCATGGTGCAAGTTCTCAAGGCGGATGCCTCCATTTCAAAAATAACAAATCCAGTTTGCTTTTTAAAGGAAACATGACATTTATTTCTTCTCTATTTTGCATTCTAAAATTAATAGTCGTCTTTTATGATAAAAAGAAGTCCAGTTTGCTTTTAAATGAAACATGACAATTTTCTTCCATCATTACCATTACGAAGTTTAGCCCATTTAACTTTTTATAAGTCTAATTGTGGATTGGAAAAGAGTAATATAATGACATGTTGCAGATATCTTGGAAAGATATTGTGAGATATGGGACCGCGAGCGCTTCTTTTCTTGTTTTAGTCATGGTTGCAAAAATTGGAATCGGAATCGTAATCGGTTTTCGAAGGAGTCGGAATCGGAATTGGAATCGGAATCGGTCTAAATCGGACAGGAATCAGTTCAGTTAAATCAGCCTGAATCGGTCTTATACACAAAATTTAACTTAATTAAAATTAGTGGGTTATTAATATAGAATATGTCATTTTGATATAATTTTTATGCTATAATATGTATTATGTTTTATGATATTTTTTCATATTTTTTTAGAATTTTTTAAAATTATTTAGAGTTAAATATAATTGACTCGAGTCGGAGTCGATTCAACTTTTAATTACAAGAATGCCGCTTATATTTCATCCCTTCTCCCCCCCTGTTGCCGCCACCGCCCCGCCGCCCTGTCGCCCCGTCGCCCGCCCTCGCCCCCGGTCCCGCCCTATCACCCCGTCGCCCCCCCCCCCTCCCCTCTCCTCGCCTTTCACCCCACCTCGCCGCTGTTGCCCCCCAGCCCTGGCTCCCCCGATCACCCTTGCCGCCTCCCTACAGCCGGCCAGAATCGGCCGATTCGAGCCGATTCCGAAATCGGCTCAAATTGGGTGAAATCGACTCGAATCGGCCGATTCGCGGACCGATTGGAGCCTAGCCGATTCACGTTATTTTTTAAATCGGATCGCCGCCAATTTGAGTTAAATCGGCCAATTCCGAGTGGAATCGGCTGAGTTATGCATATGTGGTTTTAGTTTGCTGCCACCAATTGGAAGGTATGCAAGAAATGCAACTATTGCTATGCATTATCTTATTCTATATATTCAATAATAGATGTTTATTTTTCAATTTAGAAGCAATTTACAGTTTTTGATTAACTCTATAAAGAAACGTTTCAGGCAACGCAATATGCATCTTCAAATGGTGTTCTGAACATGCTGCTAGGCTCTACTAATCGCATACTTGATCTGAGTGAGGGCGGGTTTATTATATGCTTGAAGTTGTTAGCTGATGTAGTATTTTATAGCTTGGTCAGACCACATTTAAAATAGCATTATAATCTATTTTAGGTGGGTTGCAATCAACCAGAGTACAGCAGTTAGTTACATAAAAGACATTGAAACAAGGTGATCAATTATTTATAGTTGCTGAAATTGGGATGATGGTCTTTTACTTGAATGATTGGAAGCATTGTTTTTTTGTATTTTTGAAGGGGAGCTGCTAGATCCGTGCCAGAGTTTCAATGTAAACTTGATTGGCTGAATAGTGCTCCTCTTTCTTGGAGACGGGTAATTTTTCTAAATTTATTGTTGAGTGTTCTGTTTGACCCGTGTATGTTGTGAGAAGATTTATATTTGCAAAGAAAGCTCCAGGGTTCCATTGCTTAATAAAAATTTTAACTTTAACCAAATTATACAAATGATAAAACCATCATCAATAAAACCTTTTTCAGATTAAATTATCAAGAAAATAAAATTTAATAACTGAAGCTAACCTGAATTCATAATAGCAAAACGATTTTTGACTTCTTTAGGTTTTGATCTTCCAAATTCAGAACCGGTTCTCTAAAGCCAGAGTTTCTGAATGATGGGATACCAGAAAAGAAAAACTACAGTGCGACGAGGACCAATACCGTATTTATTCGTATAACCGTATTTATCCTTATCTTTCATAATTCCAATTTAACCCATCATAAATTAGAGATTACGAAAACGGTATCTACACATATTTATCCATACTCATCTTAAATATATGTTATCTCCACATATTTGTCTTAAATATTAATGGCCCATTAACCTTAACTTTAATAGATTAATTTAATTTAGGCCCAAACCTTGTTAATAGCATATGATACAATTATATACTTGTATATATACGTCCAAAAATTTAACAATCTCCCACTTAGACTATATATATAAAGATAATTGTATATTACCTTATGAGCTCCAAAATAACATATACTATTATTCCAAAATAACAATCTCGTCCATTAATTATGTTAACATAGGATCAAGGTGACTTTTGTTACATATATTGTAACTAAATCCATCCATGGTCATATACGTCAACATAATTAAATGACATAAATCAAGTATGGATGTGTAGCATGAAAATTACATATAATTTGATTTAAACATGCCTATTTTCAACTGGTCCAACTTAATAAGATCACCAAAATAGAGTGAAAGAGTGAAACATAAACCAAATACCGCAACAAAATAAATTCCCACTAAAGTAATATATCATCAAATGATACAACACCCAAATGAGCAACATGCTTATGAAAGACCTTGGGCAGTAAACTTTTAGTAAGTGGATCTGCAACCATAGAGTTTGTCCCAATATGCTCTATAGAGACTTTACCGAAAATTTATCACTCTAAACTCTTTCTTTCACAACAAGGAACTTAATCTCTACGAGCTCCTATTGTTATTTGAATATGATACTGCAGACTAACTGTCACAAAATATCTTAAGCGGTCTTTCAATATTATCAATAATGCGCAGCCCTATGACAAAATTTCGCAACTATATTCTATGATTGGATGCCTCATAACAAGCTATAAATTCAACTGTCATGGTGGAAGAAGCTATGAGAGTCTGCTAAGCACTCTTCTAAGAAATAGCTCCTCCAGCAAGCAGGTAGACATAGCCAGAAGTAGATCGATGACTATCTTGACATCCACCAAAATCAAAATCAGAATAAACCAATGATCTCAAGTTAATCTGACTTCTAACATATGAGCATGTAATGTTTTGTTCTCTGAAGATACCTTATGACTTTATTAGCTGCTTTCCAATGATCTAAACTTGGATTACTTAAATATCTGCGCGACATTCCAACAATATACGTAATATCTGGACGCGTACATACTTGAGCATACATAAGACTTCCTACTACTGAAGCATAGAAAATCTTTTGCATTTCATTTCCTTCTATGTCATTTTTAGGGCATTGATTAAGACTTAATTTGTCTCCTTTAAAAATGGGGGTATCTCTTGGTTTATAACCTTGCGTGTTAAATCTCTTAAGCACTTTTTCTATATAGGTCTTTTGTGATAATCCAAGTATACATCGAGAGTGATCCCGATGTATTTAAATTCCTAATACAAAAGACGCATTTCTAAAATCTTTCATTTCAAATTTATTTGATAAAAATCACTTGGTTTCGTGCAAGAAACTTATATTATTACTGGCAAGCAGTATATCATTAATATATAAAACGAGAAAAATATACTTACTCCCACTAAACTTATGGTATATACAATCATAAATAACATTCATCTCAAAACCAAACGAGAGAATCACTTGATGAAATTTGTGATACCATTGATGATAAACCTGCTTAAGTCCATAGATGGATTTCTTTAATTTGCAAACCATATTCTTTGAATTTCTCGATACAAAGTTTTTGGTTGCACTATATAAATTGTTTCATCAATGTCACCCCTTAGAAACGCAGTCTTTATATCCATATGATGTAACTCAAGGTTAAAATATGCCACTAATGCCATAAATATTTTGAATGAGTCTTTCGATGAAATTGTATAGAAAGTCTCATTATAATCGATGCCTTCCTTTTGAGTAAAGCCCTTTGTAACAAGACAAGCCTTATATCTTTCTACATCACCTTTCGAATCCCTCTTGCTTTTAAATATTCATTTACAACCAATAGGTTTCACACCTTCAGGCAATGAAACAAGATCCTAAATGTCATTAGCTTTCATGGACTTCATCTCTTCATTCATGGCATCAATCCACTTTTGAGAATTAGAACTCCTTAATGCCATTTGCTCTTGAGATTGTTGAATTTGCTTCAGGTATAACTTGAGATTCTCGACATTGTCTTGCAATTCTGATATTGTTTCTTGAACAAAATCAAGAATATGATCCTGATTATTGTCAAGAACAATCATGGGAAGAGAATCAGATTCTTCTTTAAAGACAAAGTCTCTAACTTCATTTCCCCCTCCAAACTCGACATCCTCAAAGAATTGGGTATTTCTCATCTTAAAGAATGACCTTATTGTGGGATCATAAAACTTATACCCTCTAGACCATTCAAAATATCCAACAAAATAACTGCTAACTGTTCTTGAGTCCAATTTCCTTTTATTTGGCCTATAAGGCCTCAGCTGGACAACCCCAAATGCATAAATGTTTAATACTTGGTTTTTTTCCAGTCCATAATTCATAAGGGGTTGTAACTGTTGCCTTTGTTGGTACTCTATTAAGAAGATATAATGTTGTCTTCAGTGCCTCACCCCAGAGTGAATCAGGTAAAGTAGTATGAGCCATCATACTTCTCACCATATTTTTTAATGTTTGTTTTCATCTCTCAGCAACACAATTCATGCTAGGAGTACCTAGCATTGTGTATTGTGGGATGATTCCACACTCTTCTAGGATTCTGGCAAATGGCCCTGGACGTTGTACACCTGATCCATCATATCTACCATAGTATTCATCACCACGGTTAAATCTGATAGCCTTAATAGTTTTGTCAAGTTGGTTCTCAACTTCAGCCTTATATGCCTTAAACACGTCCAATGTTTGAGACTTCTGATGAATGAGATAAAGATAACCATAATGAGAATAATCATCTATGACCGTAATAAAATATTGTTGAACATTCCCAGAAGCAGTAGAAAATGGCCCACAAATGTCCGTATATATTAGTTCTAAGAAACTTGAAGATCTATTTGCATCTAGTCTCTTTATATTTATTTGTTTTCCCTTATTGCACTCAATACAGACTTGAAAATTTGATAATTTAAGAGAATCAAGAATTTCATTTGACATAAGTCATTCAATTCTTTATTTAGAAATATATAAATTAAGAGAATCAAGAATTTCATTTGACATAAGTCATTCAATTCTTTATTTAGAAATATGTCCTACACGCTTGTACCAGAATAAGGCAGAATTCTCATCGGTTAATTTTCTTTTCATACCACTTAAATCCACATGCAAAGTTTCATTAAAAGATACAATAGTATCAAATAAATATAAATTATCATAAAAAGACAAGGAACCCGTACCCACAATATTTGAATTTAGAAAAAGATTAAACTTATTATTTCTAAATGAACAAGAGTAACTAAATTTGTCCAATATAGAAATGGAAACCAAATTCTGTTTAAAAGACGAGACTACGTATGTCTCTTTCAAATCTAAATAATATATTGTCTTTAATAATAATCTAAAAGCCCTTATTGCTTCAACTATAACTGAGTTGTCATCACCCACATAGATGAATCTTCCAACATCATTTGGCTTTTAGTAACTTAGGCAACCTTGCATTGACACACTTATGTGAGTAGTAGCACCCAATTCTGGCCACCAAGTGTGTATTGGTACTGAAACTAAATTAACCTCAAAATAAACAAAATTAAGAAATGGACCTTTCTCTTCACTCCAAACATGATACTTAGTGCATTCCTTCTTCATAAGTCCTAGTTTACCACAAAAGAAACAGCAAAAAGCCTGGTTTTCTTTCTTTTGCTATTGCTTGTGAGAACTATTAACAGCTTCCTTAGTCCTCTTTCTTTTCTTATTTTTGTCCTGATAGATACTAGCCAAGTGAGCACTTTTACAGCTTGTTCTTGCTTCAACCTTTCTTATTCTTATACATCATAGGAAATGAGCTCATTAATAGTCCATTTGTCCTTTTGACGGTTGTAACTAACTTTAAATTAACTGAATTGTGTCGGAAGAAGAATTAAAACTAAATGCACGAGCAAATCTTCAGATAGCTCTAACCATAGTGCTTTTAGTTTTGAAGCAATCTTTGATATCTCTAAGATGTACTGTCTCATGTTTGTTTTGCCGTTAAACTTTACTGAAATCAAGTTTGACAAAAACGTACTTGTTTCAGCTTTATCATTTTTTTACAAAATGTTTTTCAATTTCTCTAAGAAACTCATTGGCTGTAGTAACCTTTTCTTATACACATCGCCCCTGAAGGTCTCCAGAATCCCACGCTTCATGATCATAAGACTCACGCGATTTGAACGTTCCCATTTCTCAATGTCTTGTTTTTCCTCAATGGAACTTTTGTTCGTAAGAGAAGCAGGTTGTTCAGTCCTTAAAGGTCAAGATCCATGTAGTCGATAATGATCATCATGCTCTCTCTCCAATCCTTAAAACTATCTTTAAATATTGGAACTGAATTGGTGTTGGTAGAAATCATATAAGCAGATTTATTAACTGAATCCATAGAATAAAAAAACATGCCCATAATAAGATTAATAATTCAAACAATGGTTAATCCCATCAACAGATATTTAGTCTTTGGAGAGAAATATTAATTTGTAAGTGGTACTTTCAGTGCAATAATCATATATAGACAATAAATTCTGTCAAATAATAAACCTTCTTTTGGGCCGATTTATTATCTACATAGAAGCTTAATAATTATCCCATATTTATTACCAAAAATGAATATATAATTCTATTAAATATTAATCTTCCTTTGGGCCGATTAATATTTACATGAATCATATACGCACAACTGTCTTAATATTTTAAAATAAATTAATTTTTACAAAAGAGGCTACTTTTGTAGCACATTGAAGTCATTAATAAATTCGAAAATATTAATAATAAATGAACCATGATTTGAATTTAATAATCACAAACATAAAACTAAAAAAAGTTATAAAAATATCTTTATTTGGAAATTTCTAAAATTATAACCTTTTGTAACTTTATTTTCTTCATTTGATATTTTACCAAAAATACCTTGATTTGAGAACAAATATCCCACATACAATTTCTTGTATTTTCCTTACCCACTAATAGTACAAAATTTAGGGTTATTCCCAATGGGTTGAAGACCATATAAATTTATTTTCATAGACAGAAGTGATAAATAAAAGAATACTTCCCAAAGATCGAAATTATTTGATCAATGAACGAACAATATCACCCTTTTGTTCAACAAGATACCAAAGTAAATGATTGACTCATTAAAAAATAAATAAATAAACACAAATCAAATTAATCCTAATGATTTAATATGAAGAGGCTCTGATACCACTTGCTGAATAAAAACTTCAACTTTTAACCAAATTATACACATGATAAAACTATCATCAATCAGATTAAATCATCAAGAAAATAAAATTTAATAACTAAATCCATAATAGTAAAACGATTCTTGACTTCTTAAGGTTTTGATTTTCCAAAGCACCGGTTCTCCAAAGTGAAAGTTTCTTGATGATGAGATACTAGAAAAGAAAAACGGTGCAAATTCGGGGACCATAACCGTATTTATTTGTATAACCGTATTAATCCTTATATTTCATAATTCCAATTTAACTCATTATAAATTAGAGATTACAAAAATGATATCTACACATATTTATCCATACTCATTTTAAATATACGGTATCTCCGCATATTTATTTTAATTATTAATGACCTATTAACCTTAACTTCAATAGATCAATTTAATTTAGGCTCAAACCTTATTAATAACATATATACAATTATATACTTGTATATATACATCCAAAAATCCAACATCCATCACTTATGTTTGAACTAATAACTAGAATATCTATAGCTTTGATTTCTTAACAGTTTGTTGTGCTCTTTGCATTGACAGGATTTGAAAGGAAAATTCGTTTATATTTTGGGTATTGTCGTTCTGAATTTTTGGCAAATCCACAGCCAAAAACAGACTTGATGTCTCGGACCTGTGAGCCATTTGATCACAGACCACATTCTCAGATGATTTTGGCTTTAATGCGTCAATCTAAGTGCGGAGATTTTGATTTTCCGTCTTAATATCTCTTTCGAAACTTTGTTGCACAGACATCTGGGTATTAGCTTCAAGCAATTTTTTGAGAAGGTTTTCTTGAATAGCCTGAAGACGAGTTAATTGTTTGAAAATATTTTTACAATTCTGACAGAATGGCAGGGTTGCAAAAAATATCAAATCAAGAGGTTGACTCTTTATTGAAGGGCTAATGAAGAAATTAGGACCTAATTGCTTTCTTGCGAACTCGATGGCATCATGGAGCGAATCATAGCCTGCCCAGAGTGAATTTTGAAAAGTGGACACCGAGTCAAGAACATCGGGCCATGAGTTAAACAGACCTGTTTTATATCCCTTAACGATAACATAAAACTTGAACCTTTTCTTTGCCAAAGGCATGAAAATGGCTTGGAGATATTTGATACTGGAACCTTTTTCTTAAAGCGAAAGGGATTGATACAAGTTATGCAGCAAACGTTGTTGTTCACCGGGTAATTTCTTGAGAAGAATATCTCCATACTTGCATTTTTCTTTAAAGTCGGAACTAATTCCTTAGTTTTCTTTCTTGCTTAAAGGAGATTCTTGTTTTCCTTTGTTGGATAAGAGCAAGTTGATTTAGATATTGAGATTGAACCTTTTCAAACCAATTCTCAAAACCATCTGGTTAACCAAAGGATATTGCTTGAGGTTTAGAAGTAGTTTACTTCTTCCTTTCCTCAGATGTCACAATTCCACATTCAGCCATAAGCTCAGAGGTGGTAGGGTATTGAACTGATTTCTCAGCTTGAAGTTCTATCAGTTGATCGAGCATTGCTGCCTTCTAAATATAGCTTCTAGTTTTAGTGATCTTATTATTCTCTGTTTGAACTGCTCCAGGGAAATTGACTGTGTGACTGAGATGGTACGTACTCTTGTTGGAAATGGCACCAAAGGCTCTGACTACACTGGGGGAGGAAAAGGAATGGATCAGGCAAGTTCTATATTATAAAGATCAGAAGTTGGCTTCCTTTTTATTTGTAGCGATCACCTCCACATTTCATAGCTAGACCTCGAAATTATTTTTGTAAAATTTCTTGTACGTTCTAAATTGAATTGCTTCTTTTTGAAGTAAATATTCTTTTGTTCCAGGTTCCAAATTCTCCTTGGGATGTATGCTTTGACTCTGTTAATGAATTAGTTTACTTTGTGTTGGTTGGGGAGCATCAAATTTGGTTGCATAATGTAAAAGATGGTATCACCCGAGTTTTCAGTGGAGATGGGTTTGAAAGGAACTTGAATTCACTTATAAAAAATTAGTTGATAGGAATTAGTTGTTCGCCGCATGAAAAACTCTTGTTTTAATACTAGTAACCCATGTTGAAGGGATCAACTGTTATGCAAGCTTTTTTCTATTAACCATGAAATAAACTGCAGTTGGTTGTTTAAATTTCTAACTGTTACCTGGAAGGGGCTGCACTGCCACTTTGACTGTTGTTTCATCAAACATTGTTTAAGAAACATAGTCCAAGATTGTGCTATATCTCGCTAGTGGAACCTGCAAACTATTCTGAAGTCATCTAATTTATTTTATTGAGGCAGCTCCGGCAGCACTTCATTTGCCCAACCATCAGGAATATATATCTTTCCAAGTAAATATGTTGTGTCATTAAATCTTGAATTTTTTATCCCTAGAAAAAAAGCTGAATATTCTTTTTCTCAGGCTCGCAGGACTGATAGTGAGAGCAGTCCGATCAGATCACTTGACCTTAAAACTGGAGGTTCTAGATTGATTGCTGGAGGGGACCCAAATTTGGCTGAAAACTTGTTTAGGGTATTTATTCCCTTTGGCTTACTTCTATTATCTGTCACCTTTTAATTTTTTATCATGAAGGAGGGCGAATTTTAGTGAGAATCATGAACAAAACATGAAACATGAAGTTATTGACAGTAAATTTTGTCTTCAAAGACGAAAATGCTTAAGTGCATTTGTGTTTAAAACAAATTAATTTTTTGTTTTTTTCTTATTTATAGATAATTTTTTCTATTTTGATTTAATTTAGTTATTAAAATAAGCAGAAATTGTCTGCAATTTTATTAACATGTCTTTTGGTATTTTCTTGTTATCCTTATGAAGCTGTTAGTTGAATGACATCAGGCTGTTAGTTCAATGACATCAGGACAACGTAAATCAGATATTTGTGCATTCATTTGGTCTTGACACGTGACTTTTTTTCTGCAGCTATCTGAGCCGTCAGGATTGTTGAACTATAATTTTTTTGATGATTTAAAATTCATTAAAAAAAATAAGAGGGTAAGAATCTGGTTACATTTACGGAAGATATGTAGGAGCTTTGATTTATCTGAGGTTGGTTGAGAACGTCTTGGGAGATCCTTGCTTATGAGCGCCAGTTGTCATTTGGGCCTGTTGAGGGGATGGAAAGAAGACATCTAAATAGCCCACTCTTGAATTGATCTAATACTATAGATTCATGCTTCATCTTTATCACGAAAAAAATGTAATAAAGTAAAAAGAAGAATTTTGTGAACCTTAGAAGTCAGTCCCTCTAGGTTCTAATTGTTAGGATTTTAACAAGTAAAATCCTAAAACTCTATGCTTTGACAAGGTAAACCAATAAAGGATAAAAGATAGATGATAAAAACTTTCCAATGAAAGAAAAATCACGACCAAATATATAAGATGAGTAAAATTATTCTTAAGTACAAACCATAGACAAAAGGTAGAGAAAGAAAAGAAAAGGTAGTGAAAGAACGGAAATTAACCACTATTAGTTTTGTTAAAGAACCCATAATCATGTTTTTACCTCACAACGAACAATTTCTCTTTCTCTCTCACATGCACCACCAATGCTCTTACATGCTGTTCTCACATGAATGTCCATATCTATAACCTAACCATTCAAGTCTCCCCTAAAGGAGAACACAACATAAAACTTCCCCAAAGGGTAAGCATAAGGTATATACACGAGACATAACCAAATAATACACTCTTCAGTTGTACTCCATTCATCATGCATGTACAACTACATATTTATAGATAATAGATACAAAACATTATACACGAGATATAACTAACCTCTTGAATACAAAGAGTCAAATACTAAATACTCATCGTCTTTCATAATTTTACTCGAATTTTTCGTACCTCTTAGAGTAAGTCTATTTCTTTACGATTTCCCGTATAATTGCATGTCTTCTCCCATTGATCATATGATGAGGGACTCCAATACTAATTGGGCCCAAATTTTATAAGCCGTCTAAATAGGAGACCTGTTCATCAGATGGGACTGGAGAGGTTGGACCTAGATGGGAAACCACAAGCAACCGCTCTTTGGTATTGTAATATAAACATGCAAAGACCTCTCTTTTTTAATGTTTAGATTTATTGGAGTTGAAGGAACTTAATGTTTCTCATAAACTATATGTACAAATTAATTTCTATAACTCTTTTTTTTATGTTAGTCAACTGATATATTTGTATATTTTACTTTTTATAATAATGGTTCTCTTGTTTTAGGTGACAAATATGACCTCATTGTTTTGCAGGCAAGTTTTTCATAGCTGATACAAATAATAATTTGATCAGAGTCCTAGAGCCAAAGGGCGATGATTTTTTGTTAAGTACATTAAAAAAATACTATAAAATATAATACACGTCGTAATATTAAAATAATATATTTTTTAATTAATAACTAATCAATTTTGACTGATTTTTTATAAATCAGACTAATTCAATGACTCCCTTCTAATATAATTCTAATTTTTGTAACTACGGGCAAATGATCTTACAATTAATTATGTGTTATCTAATAAGGCTAACGTCCTGTGGTTCGACGACTTTATTTTCCAATGGAATCTTGCTGTCTCAAACTTGGGTTATGAACAGTTCAGAGTCAAAGTTTGCAACACTGGGCTACTCCTACAGCACTGCAATGCTCAAGGCTGGTTGAATAGCAGAAGTATTGAGTTTTTGCCAATAACTATGGCCGTTGGATAAAACATTAAACTGAAGCCCACATAAAACGCGAGCTTAAGTAACCACCTTTTTTGTTTCGCCGGCATTCATCGTACCCGCCGTGTTCACAGAGTCGGGCCCTTCGACCTGCGTCTGACCTTGTATTTGCCATTGCTGCCGAGGGCAGGACTGGGGGAGCCATGCCGTGATACTCTTCTTCGTTCGTTCCAGCTCCAGCCAGCCCACACTTAGACCAAGGAATAAAAATGACGAAGAAAAAGATAGCGGCTGATCTGCTCCTCTTCGAGAAGATCAAGCTCGTTCACCGACCGTCCTGTTGGCTTTTGCAGGCGCTGGGCTCAAGGATGCTCCTCTAGGACGGCTGGTGCCTGTTGCAGGAAGGTACCGTTTGCAAAGGCTGTTGATGGAAGCGGCGGACTACACAAGGACCTTGGAGATGAAGGTGGGCGCCATGACTGCATTAGCTCGGTTGCTGCTGCCCATGATCAGTGAGTAGGCTGCATGGGCAACGGCGGGTAGTACTGATATATATGCCCCGGGCCACCACTTTGCCATGGCTGGCTGGCGAGGCCGCACTGGCCAGGTTTGGCCACCGGCCGCTGTTCGGCAGGCGACATTTTAAAAAAAACATAAAAATTTAAAATTTGGTATAATTTTTTTAAACACAAAAACAAATCTCTTCCAAGACTCGGGAAGTAGTTATGGTATTATTAAAAACATTCTTGAATTGTGAACATCAAGCTTCAAACTTCTATTAATAAATCGTATATAGTATATCACAAGCCATTCTTTAATCATAATTTTCTCTGACAATGGCTTGTAATTTCCTCTAATAATGACTCTGATTGTCTGAGTTTGCTCATCTGAAGTTCTCCTGAACAACAAAACCAAGCTTGCTACAAATATTATCGAATTACTAGTGAAGGAAAAAACGAGGAAAATAAATTACCAGATAAGTCACTCTGATTTATAACTTGCACGCTTTATAAAAAATAATAATAATGTTGTATAATCATTGCTTAATTGTGTGTTAGAGTAAACATGAGCTTCATTTCAATAAGTACAGGAGCTTTTGTTGGGGTTTTCCAACATCAATCACGACTCCGCAGCCTCAGCCAGGGAGAGTTTGCTGCCCATTATAGGTGGTGTGCTCAATCATCTAAAATTAGAGAAACAATTGCTGACTGGGTATTCAAGCGTTTCATGCCACTTTTGACTTGGCTCTGTGACTCTTGCATGACACATTATCAAACCATTCCTACAAACCAAAATTGAACAAATCAGTTTGATGAAAATCAGAATTTAAAAGTGAACATGAACATTCAATGGTCTAGTTTGAAAGTAATCATTGCATAATTAGCTCTCTCACCAATATAAATTCATGAGGTTTATGAAAATATTGATCAAAAACTCATTCTGACCACCAATCGAAGCATTAATTGATATGGAGAATCTTGAAAAAGTAATTAATTTTGGATTCAAATTGACAAATGAAATAAAACCTTACTCTATATTTGGACATGACATCACATAGACATTACTTCAAATTAATAGCTAAACATAAATGACAAACAAAAAAATATTCATAAGAAAAAGATAAGTTATCAGATTTTGCCATTAGTAATTGCATGGATTTTAGTTGTGATCATGCCTTTGACACCCTTTGAGTACCAGGTGGAAGAAAAAGATAAGAAAAAAGACTGATAATACATCATAAAATTGAAAAGATAGATAAAAACATAATAACTAAAATAATTGCAGACCATTGCAATCTGCATGCTTGCTAAAAATGAAACAATAGGACAAACCAACACCATTGATATTATTCGTCGTAATAGAAGTCAAGAAATAATTTTAAACTTATCTGCACACTCACCCTCTAATCATGATACAAGACATCAACAAAGTCCACAGAAAGTAGTAGATTTTAGGCTGGGATCGTTTATTAGTTTGTCCGTATGGTGTGGCTAGGAAAATCAAAATCATCAAATAACTTTAGCACATTGCAATGAAGTTCATGAATCCAGAGCATAAATTTGAGTATTTAATCTATTAAACTAGTATATGAATATCAACCAACAACCCACTATGGCTTATGAGAAAGACAATTCTAACTAGTTAAAGGAAAAATTGAAACTTCCATTTTTCATGAGAAACAAACATAAAAGAAAATTAAATTTTGTCAGTGGGAGAGGTGGTACCTTCTGGTAGAAGGATACGCTACAAGGAAAGATTCATGGCTCAATAGAGCATGAGATTGATGATCGTAGGTAGGAGGGAACAGAGATTTGGTCCAAAGAGTTCACATAACTTAACAGGAATTTTCACCTCATCGCACAACACAAAGTGATCAATAAATTATTCAACAGCTTACTCGGAGATCATGAAACATTCGAGATTTTGACAAAATCATTGGCGTTCCAGAAATGCACTCCACCTGTTTGAGTTATCAGATGATCCAAGGAGTTCTTTATTTTGAGGGACTTGAATAAATCCGTGTAAAAATCTTTCCTGGACAATAAATCCTTTGCAGTCTGTAAAAAATCATTGATCACTGCTCTAAAAATAGGAAGACTTTTAACAATTTTGCTATCCTCATGCAAGAACCTTATTATGGAGATCATTCCCTCAATTCGATTTAACTGCTCAGTGAAAGATTCTTCCCCACTGTCACATGCTGGGAATGAAACAAATTCTTTGATAGAGGACTCCATAACATCTAGTAGCAGACCCAAAAGTTTCTTCCATCTTCTAAGAAGAATAAGAGCAGGCTGGAAATAAAAATAAAAGATGCGCATAAGCTTTGAAAATTTAGGTTCCATATTATTCTCTGGCACAAAAGAAGCAGCATGAATCAAGTAGCTCCACATATAGTGGCTAAGCGCACTGAGAATCTCCTCAGAGGGTTCTGTGGGACTTGGATCCAATACAACAAACATTTTAAGAATCCCTCGAGCATTGTCCAATTGTGACCAAGGGCATGTGGAATGGAAGACAATTTTGTGCACCATCTTCAGAACAAGCAAACAATCACCAATCTCAGAGAGGAGAGAGCAGACCATGTTCGTGAGAGCATTGTAGTTTGAACGATTTGATATGATAGAGTACTCATCCTTGAGGAGATGATTACTTTCAGGTAGAACTCTGAACTTAATGAGCATAGTGATCAAGAAACTGACATGATCTTCCATATGCACACGACCAGCTCTGAAAGTTGAATGAACAACCTCTACGATTCGACATAAAATGTGCAAGTCCAGATCTTTATACAGACAGCAAGCAACCAAAGACCTTAACAAGGTACAATCCAAATTTGAGAAATAATAGAGGCAACAGATGGCTAGCTCTTGGCAATCTCTAGGAAGCTTCAAAAAAGTGCTGGAACATGTATCGTCATCTCCATTACTATTATAGAACAAGCAGAAACTCTTCTGCACAGAGTCATCAGACAGTAGGAAATTGCCTGGGCTACTTTGGCCCAGGCGCAGCAAAAGATGCAAAACCGCTTTTAAAACAGAAGGATGCTCATTTCCCAGATTCAATAGCAGCTCGCACAGCTTTTGTGTCCAAATAATCTGAAACTCGTAGAGTTCACCTCTAAATTTCTCAAACAACCACAGTTCCTGCCTTTCAACAGGAACTAGCATTGCTTCCATGACAAATAGGAATTTCAAAATCAGCTTCGTTTCAACTTTGATACGCTGAAATGCGTCTGTGAAGGACAGCAAAAGGCCACGTCGGCTTTCACTGTCAACTTTCATGACGACCTTAGGGACAGAGAGAAGCAGAGAAGCAATCTTTTCCCTCACTTCATTGTCTACTTTCGCACTATCAAATACCTTGTTAGACAAATATTCTCGAACATAGATAAGAAACCTATTATCTATAAAAGCCAGAGGATCTCCGAACAGCTCATCAAAGTAAAGATAGACTTCCGTGATTTCAACATTTAAAGCAACATACCTAAGTTCTTCCTTTTGGGACAGTTTAGATAGGGACTTAGAGAAGTGCCCAAGAGGAAACATCTCAAATAATTTCATCAAGAGATAAGGCAGGGATTTCTGGCACTTCATCGAGGCATTCGCACCTTCAATTGGAAATGGAAAAGATCGGGAACTCCCCGAAAGCTCACCTCTTCTGCCAGCATAAGCCTTGACTGCGAACTTCAAGCTCTCAAGAGTCTTAAGCATGCAACTATACAAATTATCCTCCACATTGTTCATCGCTCGCACTGAAGATGCGGTTTCCTGAAAACAGCTGATCAGGGTTGGAATTAGGCTCTCAACTCTCCCCGGAAGAACGCGGGTGTCGCCAGGATTCTCCATCGGAGGAGGATCACAGTCAAAAGCATGCAACGTAACCGGCTCTTCCACGGGAGCCATACAGCTGCTCCTTGGTCCCGAAGCAAGCAATGACAGGCATCGAACGAGACCAGTTAAAGCAACCTCCAACTTACCCTTGTCATTGAAATAGACCTGCACATTCCGGAGAATGTCGTGGTAATGGTGAAGAACCTGTTCTGCGTACAGGAAGAAGGACGAGGGATAGCGCTCCACGATAAGGTCAAAGAACCTGAAAGCCATCATCCGAACGTCAAAAGCGAGATGGGTCATGGCGTTGAGCACAGAAGCCATGAGCAAGGAAACAAGAGGCGTCGGCACATCATCTTCAAAAGCGGTAAAGATAGCAGATTTGAGGAGGTGGTACAGGGCTTCCCGGACAGTCTTGTCGACGTCGCCAATCCGTTCGCGCAGCTTATGGAGGACGAGGAGCCAGTGCAGCTTCAACTCAGACGGGTGCTTAAGAACCAAATCTCGAACGCCGTTGACGGCTTCACGGCGGACTTTGGGGTTGTGGTGGGAGGTTTGGTGGAGAAGCTCCTTGAGCGTGAGCCCTTTCCCGCTCACAGCCAGCCCCGCCTTATCCGAGGCGACGCTCTGCTCCGGCAATACCAAAGCTTTGGACTTGACGATGGTGTCGGTCGCATTCCTCGCCGGCGGCAGCTTCCGGCCAATCTTCCGCTTGATTTTTGCGAAGTCGACGCCGCGGCCGCCCTTGTTATTATTCTTTCTTCTTCTTCTGCTGCTGCTGCTGCTGCTGCTTCGGCCTCACCATGGCTATTTCTCCTTCACCACAACAAAGAGATGATCTTTCTCATTCACAGCCGTCGAAGAGGAAGAGGAAGAGGAATAGCCGGCAGCCGGCGGCAGAGGAGTCGCCTGCACCGGCCTGTCCCTGTTTTAATAAGTTGCAAAACCCTGACCTGCAGTGGTGCGTATGGGGTTGGGAATTAGGATGGCCGGCCCATAACCCAATTTATGTATTTTTATTTGTTTGTGGGCTTTGCTTTACTTTGTTAATGGGCTGCTAAAGTCATCTCCATCTTTGTCAAGAAGAATTATTTTTTATTTTTCTCTTTTTTTTTTTTTATTTTCAATTTGTTAATTTTATTTTATTCGTTTTCTTTTTTTTTTCTTTTTTTTTTTTTGGGAGGGAGGCTTGCAGGAGGCGAGGCGAGGCGAGGGGTAGACAAGCAGTAGAAGTAGAAGAGAAAGGGAGGAGGAGGAGGAGAAAGGGAAGTATGGCGGCGGCGGCGTCTTCTCCGCCGACGGTGTCCGAGAGGAGGGGCATCCCGGCTGCAGCCTTCGTGGAGGATGTTCACACTTATCTATCTCAATCTGGCCTTGATGTCAACTCCGCCCTTCCTTTCCTTCAAGAAAGGTTCCATCTTTCTTCTTCTACGTTATTACTATACCATGCATTGTTCCTTGCCCTTCATTTCCTTTCTACAACTCTCTAAGGAACGAACGATGACCGTCAGCTCTTCCATCTCTTTCTGGAGTTTTTGCTTCCGATGCCTGCGCATTTGGTTATCTATTTCACTACTTCCTTTCAAATGTTCATGTTTACTCTGTTGTGGGTTGTGGTGTTGCCCTTTTTTAGGGGTCTATCCTTTTACTGGTCGTTTGGGGGTTTCTTTCTCTCCCTTTTTTCACCTCCGAGTTTTATGATTTGTGCCTGATACATTCTTTTACTCAACAGCAACAAATATGTTATTGACATATTGACACTCGGAGGGTGGTGATGCATGATACCTTGTTCATTTTTTAGGCGTGCGAATAATGACGGATGTTCATTGTAGTTTTCTAGATTCATCGTAGCAGTTCTCAGCAAGGAACAATAATGGAGGCATGTCAGCTGATTCATGCGTCGCGAATTGCGATTTCTGTCCCCTCCGCTTTCATTTTGGCGTTGTATCTCCTCATATCTCATCTTCGTAAATTATTATGATTATCTGTCAATTACCACCCGTTTGTCGTGGAGTCATACATCGGAATCTTGATGATCTACTTGTCATTTGTCTGTGCTACTTGGCGGAAACTCGTAAATTATAATATTTTTCTATTAATGTTCTAAAGTTGGTGCATAAAAGGATCGAAGGAAGGGATCTTAGAATGAATAATGTCATAACAATGGCCCATGCAAAGCTTTATGAATTTATTTTCCAACCGATTGCTTTAATGTCTCATTGATTTTAACACATTTGTTCTTCCTTTCCTGTGTTTTTTTCCCCTATTCATTCAGTCGTTTGTGTACTGTTTATCCCACTAACTTCTTCTTTGCTGATGGGAATTATGGTGGCCCTGATCCACAGACTTCAGCAGTACAAGATAGTTGAAATGAAACTTCTTGCGCAACAGAGGGATCTTCAGGTACCGTGTGCTTTTATCAGCATCAATAGTTCCTTTTGGGGTTTCTTTCGTAGGTACAGAATTTTTTATACGTTTGTGTCTAGTATAACATGCAACTGTAGTTCTCTGTACTATTAACTGAACTAACTCTTATCTGATGCCGTATTGTGATTTTTGGCTAGGCCAAAATTCCGGATATTGAAAAGTGTTTAGAGATTGTTGCGACTTTGCAAGCTAAGAAGGCCACTGGTGAGGTCTGTTATTTCTAAATTTGTCAAACTTTGAAGTGAGTTTTTGGAAATGAGCAAACGGCACTTGCTTTTGAACCTTACATGATCTACTTAGGGCATAATTAATCAGTATTGGTGTCGACTTTTATTAGTCCTTCGCAAAATATATTTTTTGAGAAGCAAAGTCTTTCATGAAAAGGACTTGTTTGTTATAACAGATTACAGGTTTATTAGTATGTATAATTTTTCACAATCTCTTCAGACAGTTCATCTTTTGTTTTCTGTTTTCTGTTTTTGTTTTTACAATTCCTTAACAAACATTAGGTATTCTATGCGAAAATGACTTAAGCTGGTTTTGGCTCATTGTAGGAAGCTACTCCAATTAAATTTTTGGGATGCTAATTTCAAATTTATGGGGGGAAGTTGAACATGTTGTATTATTTACATCAATATTCCCCTGCGTTTATTTTTTTGAAATACAGAAGGATTGTAATTCTTCATTCTTGAAGGAAATTTATTAAATATCAGTACCTATCAGCATTGCATTTCATTTCGATCTGCTGTATGTTGTATGAATTTATTTTCTTTCTTAGACATTGTAACTCCACAGCTTGCATTATGATTAAAGTGTCTGTTTGGATCTACTATTTTTCAGATAAATTGCTTTACTTAAACTTTACCAACTTGTCTGAGCAGGAATTGTTAGTTGATTTTGAAGTATCAGAAGGAATATTTTCTAAAGCACGGATAGAAGGGACAGACTCAGTATGCCTTTGGCTGGGAGCAAATGTCATGTTAGAATACTCCAGCCAAGAGGTATATCATCTACTCTTGTATGCAAAACTTCATGTTTTTCTTTTGTTTCCAAACATTATTGCAGATTCTAACTTTCAATTGCAGGCCAATGCCCTTTTAGAGAAAAATTTAGAAAATGCCAAAGCCAGTTTAGAAGTCCTTATTGCTGACGAACAGTTCTTGAGGGATCAAGTGACAATTACCCAGGTTAGTTAATTTCTTTGTTTTTCGTAAAGCATGAACACAGGTAGCTCCCGAACTATATCATTGTGAAATTCTATGTTGAACAGTTAGTGTTCTTGCAGGTTACAATTGCTAGGGTATACAATTGGGATGTGCACCAAAAAAGAAGCAAGCAAGTAGCCACAAAAGATTCTTGATGTGGTTTATGACTTGAAATGATTCTCAGAGACGACAAATGTGTTATTTATCTTCGATTTGAATTGTCGCAAGTTGTAGGATGTATTTTCATTATAAATTATTGAACTTTCAAAATTTTTTGTATTTTAATGTAGAGTGGGATTTGCGGATATTAAATTTTTTAATTTAGCAGAAAATATGGGTCCCGGGACTCTCCTCTTAGAACTCAAACACAGTAAATGCTCAGGGGTTTACTCCTAAGTAGGGTTGCCACTTAGTGAGGTTCGGTCCGGATTTTGCAAGGCCCAAAACCAACTCAATATCAAAAGACCGGATCCTAAACCCGAATTTGTATATGTATAAGTGCAGGAAAATAACGCAGATAGTCATATTTCAAAATTTTCTTTCAAAAAATAGAAAGTTTATAAAATTATATCAAAATTAACCATTTTAAAAATTTGCATATCAGATTAAATTCTATTATTTTTTAAATAATAATAAAAATACCCATAAGATTTCTTTTTACTAATACCAAAATATATATTAGATGATATTTATAATTTTTTACTAACTTTATATGTATAAATAAAAAATTAATTGATAAATATTAAATAAAATATAAAACTATATTATTGATGAGCTAAAATAGTAAAAAAATATTTTTTATTGAATTTTGGACAATTTAAAATTAAATTAAATTTTAGGCCATCAAAAATAAGAAATATATATATTTAGATGTTCAAAATTTTAATTTGAAATTGTCACATTTTATTAAAAATTAAAAACTTTGTTTCATCTAATATGTTTGTATTATGAATATTTTTAAAAAAAATGAAATATCATTCATTATATAAAACACAAAAAAATATTTGAGAAAATTTAAAGTTAGATTAAGGGTATTTATTTTAATAAAATAAATATTATGAGTAAAATATTTTTAAAATATATGAATTGGCTATATATGAAATAAAAATTTGAGGTGACCATATCTGATATTAATTTAAATTTGTTGTTATTTACAATAGAAAATATTTAAATTTAGTTATTTATAATATTTTCCTTTGATTTATACCTCAACCCGACTTGGACCCGATTTACAAAATTCAGACCCCAATGAAACTCAAATAGTTAATAATATATTACATATAGTCACATAAAAAACACACAAAATTTATATATTTTATGATAATTTTTCTTATTTATAATAAAATATAACATATTCTATAAGATATTATATTTATATATATATATACTAAAATGTATATAAAAAATTAAAATTTAAAAAAAATATAATTTATTTTTGGGTTCAGATCTTTTAATATCCAAAAAGATCCAAAAACTCGTAACTGATATGAAACGGGTACTAATCAAGGCCCGAATATTAAGACCCGAATTCGATACTGTTAAGCTTTTGTATTTTTGGGTTGGGTCTGGATGGCTACCCCCGTTTATTCTGATCCATTTGCAACGCTACTCCTAAGTGCTCTCTGAGTCAAGGAGACTTACACCTACTTGAGTATCTTTTTCCAAAGTTAGTTCTTGCCAACGAAAGAAAAGTCACCCTGGGTTTTCCCTGCGCCCACAATTAGATTCTAATTTATTTAAAAAAGCCACCCCGTAATGTCGGCATAGTTATAAAAATCGAAATCAGAATTAGTTTTCGAGGGATTCATTGAATCGGATCGAATCGATCTAAATCGATTAAGAATAGTTCAGTTGAATCAGTCCAAATCAGTCTAATCGGTTATATATAATAATTTGATAATTCTAGAACATAAATATATAAATTTAGGTTTTGATGATATTTTGATATTATTGTGTGTTATTATATATTTTATAATATTTTTTGGATTTCTTTAAAATTATTTAGAATTAGTTATTATTTTTTACTCGAGTCAAAGTTGAGTCATTTTTTAATTACAAAAATACCACCCTCGACTCTTCTCCTTCACCCCTGCTGCCACCCTGCCATGTCGGCCCCGCCCCGCTTGGCCTCCCCCGTGGCACCGCCCTGCCCGGCCTCCCCCGGTGGCCCTACCCAGCCCCACCTACCCCCACCTGCCCCGCCCAACCTCGCCCTGCGTCCCTCCCCCTCGTCGGCCCCCGCCCTGTCCCCCCTCCTTGCACCTTTGCCCGGCCACCCCTTTCCCGTTGCCCTACCCCGTCCCCCCAGTCGGCCCCAACCCGCCCTACCTCCCCTTGCCAGCCTTACCCCATCCCCCCTCCTTGTGCTTCTACCCTGCCCTGCCACCCCTTTCTCGTCGACCCTAATTATCCCACGTACATGGGCGACAACAAACCGACAGAGGGAGGGCAGAGGCAAGGGGCGACGGTGGAGGGAGTGGCAGAGGCAGACGGCCGGAAGGAAGGGGTGGTGGCGGCGGAAGGAGAGTAAGGGGTGTTTCTGTCATTATAAACTTTTAATTTCTATTTTGCCCATAAATAAATAATTTATTTAATATAAAATTAAGGGTATTTTAATATTTTACCCAAAACCGATTCCTTGCCTGATTCGACGCTAATTTTTAATCAGATCATACCGGATCCAATTTAAATCGACTGATTTCGAATAAAATCGGTCGATTTTTTCATCTATAGATGTCGGCCAATCACCCTCGTTAATATTTAGCTGTGGGGCAATTAGGTCCGGTCACATTCGGCTAAATTTGGCCATGCGCAGCTATACTTTGGTGAGTTATCATCTGGCTGGGGGACGGAGGGGTGGGGGGATGAATTCTTTTTTCTTAAGTTAGGTTTAATCTGTTATTGGACAGTCTAGATTGATCCGGAAGGATAGATTTTCTGCCCGGGCTCAGAGTCCCTAGCAAGTTGTTTTGTCTAAAATAATATTTTTCCCATTGGTTACTAAATGATAGCTTTTTTCTGATTAATAGATGCTTTGATGTTGTCATTTATATTGTTTATAACATATATGAACAAAAGATTCGGATTGGTGATTATATTAATCATGAGGTGAATGTCCCAAACAGTTATAGAACCAGCACCTTATCTCATGACAATTAATTCCGAAAATTGATGAGATATAAAAATCACATTTGCTTTGCTTAATTATAATACAAAAAAACTATGGCAAAAGTGATGATTGTCTGAAAGAATTCACAGGATCGGGGTTTCCTTCTAATGTTATACAAAGAATAAATTACCAACCGTAGGAAATACGATGTGATGATTGTAGGAAATACGAAGGAGCAAATAGACCCAACCAAATCCTAATTTCATTTCTCCTCCAACATAATCAACAATAAAAGTTGTAGGTCTGCTTTAATGCGCATCAATCGATTCTCTGAGCTAGTTACATTCACGTTCAAGAATGTTAGGTGCAAATTGGTACTCCCTTACAACGGAAGGACTGCCATTGTCCCTTGATTTTCCTTTTTTTTGTTGCCGGGGTTGAAATCTCAAAGGTCTACCACTGGGGAAGGCAATCAGGCACCGAAATTACAAAACTGAGTCTCTTTGCTATTATCCTTAATCATACCATCAGATGTGGGAGGGTATAGTTTCGTTGGGTAACTGGTGCATTTCAAGGCAATGGGGAGAACAGAACTTCGATCAGGAGAAACCAACAGTTAAAACATAAGTTCAACTACACCTATATACTGGTTTCAAACAAGAAAAAAAAACCAAATGGTATTTTTTTTCCTCAAAGCAAAAAAAAAAACCATAACTTTGGTCGAGAGGTGGTCGAACTACAGCAACCAAGCAAGCAAGGATCTTTCAAAGTTGAAAAGCAACAGTCGTCTGCTAGTGTTGGCTCATGTTGAGGAGGGGGAGGCAGAGAGATGAGAAACCTGCCAATTTCAAAAGAGAGGTAGGCATCAATGGTGGCGTACTGCACCTGATCATAGGCGAGCCATGGCTGATCCCACCTGCTCATCCTCACCCTCTTGGGTTTGTCCACCACCAGCCTCAGCGCCACCTCCGCCAGCTTTTTGAGCCCCGCCGACTTCAACTCCTTGGACCCCAGCTTGTCGGCGGCCAAGCTCCGGAGGTCCACCCACCGGCTGACGCCAAGGTCGTACCCCTCCAGCAGTTTCTCCAAATCAGACTCGATGGCCACCCCGACGTAGCAGAACTTGGGGCTCCCAAGGAAGTCGAATAGCGCCTTGGGTATGGAGTCGGCGTGGAGAAGTTGGAAGACGAGGCAGCGGTGGCCGACGCAGATTTGGAGGAGCGCGGCGGGGTATTCCACCCGAGGGTTGAAGCTGGGGCGCCACTCCACGTCCAGGCCGACGACGAGGCGGTGCAGGCGACGGCGGTGGATGCGGATGGTGTCGGTGATCCAGCGCTCCACTTCGGAGGCGAGGCAGGTGAGGGTGGTCGTGATGGAACGATCGGCCAGTCTCACTGAGAAAAGCTGGAGGCTTTCCGAGTAGCCACCACACTCCTCGATGGTAGTGACCGCCATGGGCCTCCCAGGGACGGCACGCGCCGAGATGGCCATCACACCATTGTAGCCGCCCACTTCTTCCATCCTAATCCTCTCTATCTCTTCCTTTCTCTTCTCTGCTCGTGGTAAGGCGGAGGTTCATATACCATTGACTGACTCACTCAACGACGATTCTTGCCTTGCCTCCACTTTTATTTTTATTTATTTATTTATAATCATTAAAAGGACGCCATTATTATGAGATAGAAAGAGGGGCACTCCACCTTCGAGGAAGGAATAAGTGTACGAGTTATTATTTTGTAATGCAAGAGCGCCCGTCAATATGTTTCATTTAGGCTAAAAAAAGAAAATATAAAGTAAAGTTGTTCCCCGATGAACAAAGCGGAGAAGATCAGACGATTTTAAAAAAGAAGAAAACAAAATAAAAAGTAAAGTTTTAAAAAAGAATGGGCATTGCATGGCTTACCAAAGAAAGCAGCTTCCTTCTCCCACAAGCAAATAATCTGCAAAGTCTGAATCTTAGGAAAATAGCGGGAGATCAGATTCAGAGATGGGGGAGGATCCTGGGCATCGGATCAGTCCGGTACTCGGCAGTAGAGGCATCCATCCTTTTCATTGAAAAAGATATCGTATTTTGATTGGACGCTTTACCTTCCCTTCTGTTACGAACCATAGCTTTCTGAGTTCAGATCAAAGCTTCGTAATTACCAGGATTATATGTTTTTTCTTTGTCACTTGGCATAAAAACTTTTTTTACATTAAATTCATTTAATTGTCAATTGGCAATCAAATAGACAACAAGCTTGGTAATTACAAAACACGTACCTGTGATCCGAACTCTAACCTGCTTCCCAAAATTTTGTTGGGAAGAGGCGTGCCCGCTTTTTTTCTTTATTTACCTTCACTCTACATGTCTACGACCATTGTGTAAGGAAAAATCTACGCCCAATGGCCAAGCCTTGGGTGGCCTACTGTGGTTTCCCATGCCCTCGACCAGCGTAGTTATCAGAGCGTTAATACTGCGCTATGGCCTATGCGCAGCGTCTCATGGGATGTTTACGTTTTAGTATTGATCTACGGGAGATCCCAGCTACAACGATAAATGTAAAAAACAATGAAAAATCTACCGAGACGTTTTTTTATATATTACAATTTAATATATAAAAAAAGAGTATACGTAATATTTTTATTTATTAATATCGAAGAGATTTAGGGTTTGTCTAAAGCAATTAATTAACCACTTAAACAGTTCAATTCTTAATATTTATATCAAGGCCACGACTCTTATCTATTTTGAAAGTAGGATTATATTCTCAGCACACATGAATCCAATATCTTCACATTTGATTGAGCTGGCAAGCACGCAATTAGACGGCCTGCGTGGTTGATATTCAATCCAACAAAGAGTGTAATTAGTTGCTGCAGTTTTCTTTAAAAAAAACAAAGAAAACGTAGTCTAACAATATGTACCTGCTCCGTGCACCCGGGACCATGGTTGCATGAATCGGAATCGGAATCGGAATCGGAATCGGTTTTCTAGGGAGTCGGAGTCGGAATCGGAATCGGAATCGGTCTGAATCGGCCAAAAATCGGTTCAGTTGAATCGGTCCAAATTAATTTAATCGGTCATATATAATAATTTGACAATTTATAATATAAATATATTAAAATTGGGTATTGATGTTATTTTGATATTATTCTGTGTATTATAGTTTCTGATATTTTTAAATATTTTTTAAGATTTTTTAAAAATTATTTAGAATTAATTATTATTTTTGATTCGAGTTAGACTCGAGTCAACTTTTAATTATGAGAATGCCACTCTTTACCTCCCGCCGCTGCTGCCGCCGCCGGCCCGATCGGCGGCGAGTCTCGCGGCGGCGATGTCGGAGGATGTCGGCAGCCCGGTCGGACGAACAGTCGGCGGCCCGCAACCGGCGGCGATTTGTGCGTCACAGTCCGATTCAGTCCGGCCACACGTCGGTGGCCACGTTGCGAGGTCGGCGGCGAGCCCGGAGTCGGGGAGCACAGCGGAGGGCGGAAACATGGCGGCAGCGGGCGGATGGGCGGCGGCGGCGGCGTGGGGGAGCGGGTTTGATTTTAGGTTTTTAAAATCCAAATTACCATTTTACCCATGCTTAAATAATTTAATAAAAATCATACCTAGGGTATTTTAGTAATTTTATAAAAAAACCGATTCCGATTTAAATCGGTCGATTCCGATTCCGAGTTAAATCGAGTCAGAATCGGCCGATTCGGCCGTTCGGCCGATCTCGGCCGATTCCGAGGCCGAATCGGGGCCGACCGAGTCGGCCCTAAAATCGGATCGACGCCATGCCGATCCAATTTAAATCGTCCTGATTCCGTCACGGAATCGGCTAATTCGTGCATCATCGCCCCTGGACAAGTTTTATGTGAAATGGAATCTCTTGATCTGTGGAAAAGATACCCTTGACAATGAAATCCGTTTTTCATGAGATCAATTATTATCAGTGGTGGTCATCCGCGCATTCTCCCCTGCACACCCACAATAAATTAATCACCTCGAATATCATCATTATCTCGGATGCGGGATCTACAACTCCTACTGATCTCGGACTTAATTGATTTGTAACACAATTCATCACCTCTAATGGTATTTTGAATCATCTTGAAAAAAATCTGAGTAATGGGCTTCAATTAAAACAGCACAAACTAAGAAACAAACGCTTTTGGACCCGGGGATCAATTACTGTTGGCCCAAAACGAGATCAATTACGTGATCCAAAAAGTCAGGGTCCATGCCATGTCCATGCTAACAGGGCCAATTTTGCACCTCCACCGACACCCCCACCCTCACCGACAAAAAACGATTATCCAAATTCCTGTCACTAATTGGGGATGGCCGCCCTCGTGAGAATCGGCAACCGACGAGGCGAAGCAGCTCCAGGCCCGCTTACTGTATTATGGGCGGGTCCCATCTCCTCACGTTTCCCAATCCCAGCCGCCCTGGGATGGAGACAATATTAATCAATCAGATGGTTTCTCCAAAATAAAAATAATCAATTTTCCCACGCCTACACTATCGTCTATATCTAATGATCCGTCTTAATTAATCTTGTAAATGGTTAAAAAAATTGATCTCGTACATAAAAGTGATTAGTAAATACATAAGCGAGACTATAAAGAGGAAGACCCTTTCCGTCATGAATTATGAATTTCGTAATCGTAAAGTCTTGTCATATGTGCCGTTGATTTACGTACTCGTCCGACCTCGTCGTCGTGGGGGAAGGAAAGATTGAGACCTGGATTGTCGGTGGAGCAGGCCCTCGTGCGTGTTTGAGGATAGCTCTTCTTCCACAGTTCGATGGTCCCTTGGGGATTCATTGTCTGATTCTTCTGCTGCTGCGTTGCATCATGCTTTGGGATATAGCTAGGTTTCCCGCCTTCCGGTGGTTTTGTGCTGCCGGTTGGGAGGTGCGCCGTTTCCTCCCTCTCCCTCCTTTCTCTTCTGTCTTTCTTTCTCTCTTCTTTCCTTCTATTTGTTTGTTGAATTAGATTTCTTTCCCAGCTTACTCAAGCTGCTTTGTGGTTCAATTCCCCTACGTTGCAGTCTTCTCGCTTCATCGCTTCCTGTTTTGACTCTGATTTGAAATTTTCCTTGACTTGGCAAGTAGCAACTACCCCCGTATTCGATGTTTCCTTTTCCCAAAATTGCTTCTTAGCATCGTTCTTTTAGATGTGTTTGGTGCTGAATTGCATAAATTAAAAATCCTCGCGATTTCATAAACTAAGAGTTTCTAACAAAGAGTTTGCTTGTTTAGGAATCACAGGTTTTCTCACTTGTACAATCTCTCTCTTATTTAATGGTCTCAAAAGTTTGATTAGCTCGAGATGAGCAACACTGTGTCTGGTAGGGATCATTTGGTTGATCTTGAAAGTGGGGGAACTACAAGTGAGGAAGACGGACCTAGATGCGCAGGTTCAGGACTGGGGACAACGCAAAAAATTTTAGGCAAGGTTTGCAGAGGCTTTGCCACCTATGATGAGCCATTACCAGGGAAAGACGGAGTCTTATCAACAACTACTTGTGATGTTCCGGGTACTACATGTCAGAGTTCATTCGAGGCCTTGAATTCTGCTGGCCTAGAGCAAGAAGCATATTTGGCTGATATTAAAAATATTGGCACAGTCGAGAAGCCTAAAAAGAAAGGCCATAAAAAGGCACCCAAACCACCTAGACCTCCGAAGCCTCCTTCCTTGGATGCTGCTGACCAGAAACTTATAAAGGAGATATCGGAGCTGGCAGTGTTGAAAAAGGCAAGAATTGAGAGAATGAAGGCGTTAAGGAACGCTAGGGCTGCCAAATCAGCATCTTCTAGCAACAATATATGCCCCTTGGTCATAACCATTATATTTTGCCTCATTATTGTCTTGCAAGGTAAATACTTCCGTTGCGTTAAACTATCATTTCAAGTTTACTAATGTTTGTGATATACGAGCCATGCTTCTTTTCCTTATTATTATCTAATGAGGCCTAAACTTTGGTCTTAGATGGCTACTTAGCCCCAATTCTGTACTTTTTTGGATTCAGAGTCTTTACCTGAGTATCCAGTTCTAGCTAGAGGATCTGAACTTCACGATTATCTTTTGTTGGGCATAAAGGTGTCTCGTACGTATTATGTATCATTTGCATCTTTTATCTCCAATACCACGAGTACTCTGATTTTCAGGATTATTTTCACGGGCCAGCTCCATCCTTTACTCCAATGGCTCTCCCGAATCGGCTGTGCAGATGCATGGAGGGGATCTTATATCCATTTCGTGTTCTAGAAATGTATGTGGAAGTGAAGGTTACGATCTTGGTTCTCAATCTCCTAAGTAAGCTTGTTTTTTTTGTGTGCTTGTTTCGGATTATTTGCCTTTGGATAAATAGTTGTGTTTTTATTTCAGAGTACAATTTAGCTTGTTGTGAAATATGAATGTGACAAAGAAATTTGTGGCCTTCTTGCAGCGTTGTGGAACTGATGATGGGATCAGAAGTAAATGTGCAGAAAGTTGTAATTTAGATGCATTATTACTAAGTTGAAATGCTTTTCCGGTAAAGGTTCTGAATTGTGTCCTTCCGCTTACTGTAATCTGGTTTGAAGTTTTTGTTACTTATGTTAAATGTAAATATGATTTAGAGATCGCTTATATATATAGACTATCCTTGAAGCATAACCCACTATTTTTTTTTCGGACTCTGAAAATGGCACTGCTTTGAGCGGTCCAGTTTTGTTTTCATCTTAGTAAACGTAATTCTCATTATCTATGGAAGTTGGTCTGCGACTTCAGTGTGAATTTAGCGTACTTTCGCAATATTGGCAGGCTGAGTGGTAATGAAAGTTTCAAGATTTAAAAGATTTCGATGGATAAAAAGTATGCCTTTTGACTTGGAACTGGCCGTGGGATATTATTGGACAGTTTGAGAAATTGGATAGACCAAAAAGCACGTATGATACGGGCAGCGTCGAAAACACTTTCCCATAAATGGATTGGGGAAAGAAAAAACCAGCAACGAATATGTTCAGGCGAATTAAAATCTCTTCTCGTTTTCTTTTTAGTCCGTAAGGAAACTAAGAAGGGATTAATATTTCCTGGTTCATTCGAGTTACCCATCCCATCTCATGAAAACTATATCTTTATAGACTTGGTGGAAGTTGAAACGTATTTAATACAACTGATTAGCTTAGCCACAAAATGAAATAATTTAAAAGGCAAATTTTATATGATGCTTCCTCCCGCGGTTGGAGTAGTAGCTACCACTCAGGTCTCATCTTTTTTAAGAATTTCATAAAATCTACTAAATTATGATAATTTATTCCTCTTCAAATCTCAGTATAAATCAAATCTTATTGATAGCTATATAAACACTAAACATGGGCCGTGGCGGTATATGACAATTGTACAAGGCATATTCTTGAAATGACACCGCTGCTTCCATCCGCAACATTGGAACCACGCGGTAGCTGCCATTCTAACACAGGCAAAGGCCGTATCCCCATACTGCGATCAATAATAGTGGCCTCCACAAACAATAAAAAATGATAATACAATTAGCTAAAAAACCAACCTTCTCTCACATGGTCACCGTTTGATGATCGAATTCCCAAAATGTACCAATTCCACGGCAGAATCGAAGAAGCATCAATGCAATCGGCTTAGGAACGATATTCAGCCCGCATGTATAAAATAATTTTATTTACCATCCATCATTCGTAAAACTGAAAATTTCTCCCTCCTCAATATCCTTCCGTCTAGTTTACGTAATACGTACATCATAGTTCTTAGTACCCAAAAAATCATACATCATGATTCTTAGTAGTGCTGAAATGAAACAATAAAAAAGGCTTGAGGCAGAAAGAAGGGGTTACACAATATAATTATAAGATTTGAGCAGGCAGACTATTGATGAAGAAGTGATGGGCCGGCCTCACAATCCATCTGCTCAGATGCTACAGCCGCAGAAGGCAAGAAAGAAACAGAGCATGGCGACAAGGGCGATGGACTCGACGGCCGTGACAAGGACCAGAGGATGCGGTCGAGGATGGAGAAATCGAGTTGGGCCCAGGATGGAGCCATCCCCGCCAAGTCCAGCTCCGACCATCTCCAGCTGAACACGGACAGGTCAATCTCCGCCCACCGGAGAAAAGCTTCCGACCAGCTCCGCCCCATCGCCGCCGCAAAAACAGCAGGTCACTCTCGGCGACGAGCAGACGACTCAGAGATTGCGGGAATCCCCCAAAACTGATGCATCGTCTTGTGTTATGTAATTTTTTCTTTTTAAATGATGATGCAGGTTGAATCATTGTAACACACACTTTTCCAAAGGAGAAGCATTCAAGATCAGACAATTGCCGGCTTATTTCGTACACGGCTTTTAATTTGGCCACTTATCGCGCTACTCCTGCCCCTCTCACGATTGGGCAAGACTACACTAATGAAAGTGATTGGGCTTGGAAAAATCATAAGCCCGCTCAAATTCTTGAAACCGCTGGATCTCTTAGATTCGGAAATCCAATGCCTACGGTTTTGCTCGGACGAGTCGCAGCTTTTCTGTCTCTTTGCTTAACATAAAAAAAACTTTATTGGCTCTTTCAATCTGGGCCGATACTTTTTTCTAGGGATGGGGATGGCGGGCCACGAAGTTTTCATGGGGGTTAATCCATTTATATTAGTATGTCACGTGTGAGTTCGAGTTCTGGATTACTACTAATGATAATGATGGTAAAACGGAGATTGGCTTAATTTCGTTGTCCCTGTGTTTTTTTTTTTTTTTGGGAAAAAAGAGTAGAAATTAGAATGCACCATATAAACATGTGCATCGAAATAATAGATGTAATTGCTGATGTGGAGGTATTATGAAAGCCTTGGATGAGAACCAAGAAGACCTGCCTTTCTTTTTTTCTTTCTTCCTTCTGCGAGGGGGTGGAGTGTTCACCAGAATAGAAATAGAAATTAAACGGTGATCACAACTCAGACGGAGGAGAGAGTATTAAATGTTTTAGAAATTATTTTTTATTTAGTTATTAAAAGTTGTGACTCTCTTAAAATTAAGAACTTTCTGATAAAAAATTATTAGCCAAAAATTATTACTATTCAACGGTACCTCCCCACCCTATAAATATATATCACTTTTTAGAACTAGACACGTTATAAAACCGTTCAAATTATTCGACTGATCAAATGAGATTACTCTGACAAACTCTAATCTTACTCTTGGGAATTGAATAATTTTTAATTCTTAATTTTCTCTGAGACCCGAGGTCCAATTTCATCTGCATATACAAGGTTAGTAATTTATATTACTTCATTATTTTGATTACAAAAGTTTAATATTCATTGATATCAATTTTAGCCGTTTTTTTGATTTCTCCGTTTAATTTATCTTATTTGCATTTTCTTTATATGCATCATGTGAATTAAATGTGAGAAATCGATATTAAGTGCTGTTTTACACTAATTTGTGATTATCTCCAATCATACGTGATTAAACGAGAAATCTGTGTCAGAATTTTTGGCCGATCACAGTTGCCGAGAACGGCGGGACTCGCTGGCGACGGCGAGATGTCGCCGGAAAAGCGCAAGCACGCTGTGAATGGAAAAATGTTGTCGGAAAATCACAGTAATAACATGGTTCTCGCCGGATCCGCGAGAACAACCGAAAAAATGTTTTTTTTACATATCCGTTGGCATTCTGTCGCCGGATTTTCACCGATCTGCCGACAACTCGCCGGAGAATACATGCATCAAACGAAAATACACAAAGATGACATTTTTTATAAAAAAATCCACAAAGATCCGATTTTTACCACTGTCTCCGGATCTGGATTTGCCGGACTCGATCAGCCAGTGGGAGAAGTAGTCGTTGGCGATTCGGGCTACGGTCTGAGGACACGACGATCGCTGGTCCGGCGGCGGTCGATTTGGATTGAAGCGGCGACCAACCGACAAATAGACGCGACCATGTTAGGACGCGGCTAGCCGCTGTGGTCGTGAGGTACGTCGGGAACGCTGGGGTGGCGTCGGCAAAACCCTACCCACATGCCCGTTTACCCATCTATAGCTAGTAAATCTTGTCATTTCGTCCACTTTCCTAGTTTGCCTAAATTCACAAATGAATCATTTAGTCCATCTAGATCTGTCCGCTAGAAATTCTTATTGGACATTGTTGTCGATTGCCACGTTGATCTGATCTATCTATCTAATTACGTAAAATTTTAAAAATGGACATAAGTGTCTATTTTTATTAGAATTTTACATTAATAAAAGCAGATTTATAAGATAATATTTGACTTCTTTTTAATAATCAAATATTAAATTAATATTTATGACCGTTAAATTTTTTATTTTATGTCATCTTGCATTCATGTATATATCCGAGTAGAATTAGAGTTATGGCTCTTAAATTTTTTTTAATATTACACATAATTTTTTTATATATGGAATTTTAAGGTGTGATTTTATTCAATGATGTGTTTATTTTTTAACGAGCTAACCGGCTTCATTTCACACATTATAGTATACTCATTGTTTATAAAATTTAATATGAATTATTTTTTGTTGTGTATATTATAGATGCCTATACGGATTCGGATGTAGCCAAGAGACTCGAGTATACGGACTTGACCACATGAGTTCTTCCGTTCCGTTATAGGAAGATTCATAAAGACACGATGTCCAACACTTGGATAAAATGTACTATTTGTATATTGCTTTGAGTTCTAGTCTGGGCGTTGAGCTCTTGTTAGTATGGGGCCACGCATATTCTTTTATCACTCTCTTCCACTGTGGTTCAAGAACATTTTGCATGAAGAGTTCGATTCTAGAGTTTTTTCTTCGATAAGGAAACTTATGCATCGTGTTAAAATTATGGAAGGGACTCGGTTAGTTTTTGTGAACTTTGTAAATGTGAAATGAGATTTTGATGTCTTAGTTGACATTATAAAATCTAATGGTTGCTACTACTTCACAAAAAGATATGGTTATACCTTAAGCCAATGTATATTGTCGTATTAATATTACTTTGGCTTATTTGCATGTGTTCCATGTAGTTTTATTTGTGACTACTTGTTGAATAATTTTATGTTTGGGTTTTGATTATGTTGGATAATTTTATTCACATAAATGTATTTTATTGGAAATAAATATCAAGATGTTTTATTTAAGTATAAAACAAGAGAATGGTAATTTTGAGTTTATACTGATTTTTTAAAATTTTCAGTTGATACTTACTTTAGTCCATCTTATATATTATTTTGGAACAAAATATTAATACATGTTAGTATTCATATTAAACTTGTGATTTTTTTCCTAAAATGAAGCTTGTAATCAATGGCAATGAAACAAATAATTGCGGACCCTAACAAAGGCAAAAAGCTAAATGGTGACGATTTTGACATTTGACACCGCAAAGTAGCTTTCATCATTGAGGATCAAGAGGCTATTGAAGCCTTGAATGCTACCATGGAAAAGCCGCAAGTCAGTGATTCAAAATAAACATGATATGGAAGCTCCTGAGGCTCGGAGAAAAAAGAACTTCATTGCTTGAATTACACTGTTGAGTAGTATGAAAAATGATATCATGTGCCAATATGAACAATAACGTACTGCTTCTAAGATGGACTAGGTGTGAAGAAATATTTTGCGGGCGCTTTTGCAACCAAACTTTGAGTGCTTGTGATCAAGTTTGACACGTTTAAGAAACATACAAACGGGCCTATGCTCAAACACTTGCGTCTTATAATGAACTTGGTTAATGATCTTAAAATTGCTGGTTCTGTTTTGACCGATGAACAACAAGTACAAGCTGTAATTCATTCCTTACCAAAATTTTGTGAACATGTGAAAGTTCTAACTAAACCAAGTTCATGAAAGAAGTATTAGTTGCTGAATCATCCAAGGTTAGAATTTCAAACTCAAAGCGAAAGAAGAGTCATAATAATTCCAAGATGAATAAAACAAAATGATTCGGAAACCAAGATGTTGGTCATAAATACAAATTTTATAAGCGCAAGATTGACAAAAAGAAGATCAAGCGCTTCAATTGTAATAAAAAGGGTCACTTCGCTCGTGAATGCATTGAGCCGAAGAAGGTTTAATCTTCATCGTTCAACTCTAATCTTTATGTTAGTAGTTGCTTATTTTTTAACTGAATCTAAGCCTATGTGAATTGTACACTCATGTGCAACAAACCACACAACAATAGATCGCGAAGCATATGTAGAGTTTCATCGAGTTCCATTGGGACCAAGATAGATATATGTAGAAAACAATTTGAAATCTGAAGTTTGTGGCATCGATACTTGCAAAATGAAGTTTTGTGGTGGTGCACACTACTTCTACATGATGTTGTTTCTGCTCTTGATATATGACAAAATTTAGTCTCTGTTGTTGTTTTACTTAAGCTTGGTTTTACTTTCAACTTCCATGGTAGTAGTTTATCAATATACTCTGAAAATTATATTTTAATTTTTGGTTTTGTATTAGATAATTTTATGATTTTGAATATGGAATTCGACTAAAATACTAAAGATAATTATTTTTCTTAATTGTATCTAGTAGTTTTTCTTTGTCTATTGATGCAAATATATGGCATGCATGTTTAGGCCACATTGGTCAAGATAGAATAAATTTCTTGTCTATGGATGGCTTTTTGGGTCAACTTACTAATATAAACATAACAATGTGTGAACATTGTTTAATTGAAAAGAACACTAGAAAACCGTTTAGTAAGGCAATTATAACTGAATTTCTACTACAACTTATTTATTCTGATATATGTGGACCAATGAATGTAAGGGCGAGGCATGAAGCCTCATATTTCATTACTTTCATTGATGATTATTCACGATATGGTGTTCTCTAATTGATTTCATACAAGTCTGAAACATTAAGTTACTTTAGGCCTTTTTTCCTTACAGCTGAAAATCAACCTTAAGAATGGATCGAAGACATAAATATCTATCAAGTAACTTAAATAGTTGTGTCTAGAGATGTAAATTAATCTTCAATTGACTATCCCTCATAGTTATAAAAATCAGAATCAGACACTGAATTGGATTAGAAGAGAGTCATTGAATCAGATTAATTCATAAAAAATCGGACAAGAATTGGTTTATTTGAATTAGTCAAAATCGATAGGTTATTAATTTAGAATATGTTATTTTAATATTACAATGCATATTATATTTTATAGTCTTTTTTAGATTTTTGGGATTTTTTTAATTATTTGGAGTTAGTTATTATTTTTTACTTGAGTTAAAGTTAGAGTCGAGTCAACTTTTAATTATAAAAATGCCACCAACTTATTTCTTTCCCCCCAACGCTTCTCTTCCATGAAACCCTCGATGTCGCCCTCCTTCTCCGTCACCCACGCCCAATCTGCCCTGTCTCCCTACCCAGTCTGACCCCACCCCCGCTAGCCTCGGTCGTCCCTGCCCCCTGTTGGTCCCACCAGTCCCCCACTCTGCGCCCCCCTTCGCCCTTCCTGCACCCCGGCCCCTGCCTACCCCCCACCATCGCAGCCCCCCACATCGCCTCTCACCCCCATCGCCGCCCCTCCCCGCCCCCCACATCGTCGCCCTCTTTTTTCCCCTTCTCTCTCCCTCGTTCGCCCTCACTCGAGCCCGACCGCCACTACCCACCGCCATGGCCACCCCCAGCTGCCTCACCAACCCCGTCGCCTCACCTCCCCCTGCCTCGTCCTAAATCAACTGATTCTTGTCATCATTGACTCAGGGCGAGAATCAGCTTGAATCGGCCGATTCTTAATTTGATTTTTTGCCAAAGTAATCCAACCTCATTTTGACTCAATTTTTCACTTAACCGAGTAAAATCAACTGATTCCACTCGGAATCGGCTGATTTTTGTAACTATGCTATCCCTAATACTCCACAACAAAATTGTGTTGTTGAAAGAAGAAAAAGATACTTCTCGTAATGGTTAGGTCTATGATGACACAAGAAAATTTTTTATTTCTTTGTGGGGAGATGTTTGACTCACAGTTGCCTATATACCTAATCTTATGCCCTCTAAATCTATTATTTCCATGCCTTATGAGTTACAGTCAAGAAGGTGTAACACCCTAATTTCAGTAGAAATGTTACGATTGAGTTAAATCATATTTAAAGTTGTTGGTCGGTAAGATTCGATCGATAAAATAGATCGAAATAACCCGCTTTGTGTCATGAGAATGGATAACATTTTTAAATATACATCAAAACACATCGAATATAAATAAAAGTTAAACAATAAATAATTATGTTGAGCTCAAGTATGTGTAGCGTTTGTCTTTTTTCCACCAAAGTCGATTCAGGATTTGTAAGACTTACATATATTATATGAAAAATGTCAGTAACGAGTGTTACTGGTTCAGAAAATAATTAGTACAAACTGGCAAATGAGTATTCCATTACCCACAAAAACTTATAAAACTTCAAAATTACCTTACATTGGGCAGTAAGAAAGCATACTTAAATAATTGTCAGTTCGCATGTATAACTAATATTCATATTCATATATACAATGCTTACACCCTCACAACCTCCACATTACGCCCGCCATGGTACTCGAGTGGCAAAAGGAGTGGTTAAGTTAGTGCCACAAATTTTGGAAATATGTTGCATTATGTAGTACCCTCATATGCCGCACTACGTCAGGGTTTGAAGGAGTACTAGCATGGTTTATACATATCTCCATACTGCTCACTCTCTTATTTGTAAAATTCGTAAAAATATACGTACTTATATAATAAATTTAGGGAAGAGGCTTATAACATATATTTCTGGTGCTTCAATTCAAAAACCAACAATGGATATTGTCTTTGTAGTTTTATTAAACATGTCTAGAAAACATAGCTAAATGGCCTAACATTGAAGAGATCTAATAAAAAACCGCCGATGTCATCGTACGTCTAAAATACGATTAAACTCGACACGCAGGGAGTTAAGCAGAGATCAAGAAAATTCCATACTTGATTTATACGCATTGAATTCATTTATTCTTCCAATGCAATTTTTTATTTTTCATTTATATAGCATGAGAGTGCTTCTTTGATCTTCCTAGGCTCATCATTGTCTAGTGAATAAGATAAAAAAATATCTCCACTTTATAAAAATGTATCACGTTCAATTTCAAAGCTTTGTGAACAACGTTCGTTACGTCATAAATATCTTTCTTGATTTGAATTTATAAAAGAACTATCACTCAAATCATGAACATTTTCAAGTGATTTGTTACGATGACTTCCACTAACAAGGTCATCCATTTCTAAAAGTTGAAAATCATTTTGCATCTCACCCTTGGTTGGAAAATCATTTTGTAGAATTGTGACGTCAGGAGACTCAATTTCTGAAATACTTCCATCTTGATTTTCACCAATAAATACATAACTTTTTGAGTGTTCAGGATAACATATGAAGAAACATTTTTTTCCCATGAGAACCTACTTTTTCATGTTTGTGGGATGGATTCCCTAAGATCTTAAATGATTTAGTTTATGCCTTCTGTAACTTCGGTTCACTTAAGAACCGAATAAAAAATATATGATACAAGCCTCTTCCGTAAACCTATTATATAAGTACGCACATTTTTACGGATTTCACTGCTCATTTCGACACTCGAGTACCGTGACAGGTGTTATATGGAGGATGTGAGGGCATAAGCGTTGTATGTATAAATATAAATATTAGTTGTGCATGTAAGCTGATACTTGTTTAAGATTATTAGCTTACCGCCCATTGTGAGGTAATTCTGAAGTTTCAAACGTTTCCACAGGTAATGAAATACTCATTTGCTAGTTTACACTAATTATTTTTTAGACCAGTAACACTCGTTATTAATATTTTTCATATAATATATGTAGGATTTGCAAATCCTGAGTCAACTTTGGTAGGAGGACACACAAATGCTACACACTTAAGCAGAGTTATTTACTTTCTTACTTTTATTTATATTCAATGTGTTTTGACGTATATTTAAAAATGTCATCCATTCTCATAACACCAAGCGGGTTATTTTGATCTATTTTATCGATTGAGTCTTACCGTCCAACAACTTTAAACATGATTTAAGTCGATCGTAACATTTCTAATATGGTTCTTAAACGAACTAAAATCGAGGTGCTACATAAGGCCTAAACTAAGTCATTTAAGATCTTAGGGAATCTATCCCACAAACATGAAAAAGTAGGTTTTCCTGGGGGAAAAAAATTTTCATACGTTATTCTAAACACTCGAAAAGTTATGTATTTATTACTGAAAATCAAGATGGAAGTATTTTAGAAATTGAGTCTCACGACATCAAAATTCTAGAAAATGATATTTATGATTTTCAACCTTTAGAATGGATGACCTTTGTTTACGGAAGTCATCGTAAGAAATCACTTGAAAGTGTTTATGATTTGAGTGATAGTTCTTTTATAAATTCAAATCAAGAAAGATACTTACGACGTAACGAACATTCTTCACAAAGATTTGAAATCGAAGGTGATACATTTTTATAAAGTGGAGATATTTTTTATCTTATTCACTAGACAATGATGAGCCTAGGAACATCAAAAAAGCACTCTCGTGGTATATAAATGAAAAATAAAAAATTGCATTGGAAGAATAAATGAATTCAATGTGTATAAATCAAGTCCAGAATTTGGTTGATCTTCCCCCGCGAAGAAAAGCAATTGAGAATAAATGAATTCTCAAAATTAAATGCAAAACATATAATATAATTAAGAAGTATAAAGCTCATCTAGTACCTCAAGGATACACTCAAGAAGACTAAATAAACGTTCATTTATGCGTATACATGGATTCGTGCACTAGCTTGAGAAACACGTGCAGTGGAATATTGGATTGCATAACTTCGCCTAACAGAGGTCTCCACTTATCCAGGAACTCAATGACAAGAATCTATGGGCAAGAATTCATAAAGGACACAAGAGAAGCTCCCGATAGGCCGAATGACACTAGAAAATCCAAGCACCTCTCCACATCGGAAGGTTGGCTGTCTAACAGAAAAGAGTTCGTCTGGATAAAGCCGTGAACACTAATTTTTGGAAAACCATGCCTAGAGAGAAGATCCATAACACCAAGGGAGCCATGCGACCGTGCCCCATCAAATTGGCGAATGTATCTTGGAATAAACCAGACTCTTCCAATGGAGTAAGTAGGCATCAACACCGAACATCTGCTTAAACCAAAATGAATTGAGTGTTTAGCCAAACATCTAGCAGCCATAGATAAATGATGCTTGCTTATCATCAAAAGAAAATCACAACCTGCGAACAAATGAGGTCTGCTTATCATCAAAAGAAGATTGAAAACAATCCACCAAATCAAAAGTTTTATGAGCTGAGCTTCTACTCAAACCAGGTTGGCAACAATAATGCTTTAGGAACAATGCACCCCACCCTCATCTCAGTTTTCACCAACTTAGTCACATCTTATTAGTTTGTAAATCATCAAGCCAAAAGATTCACCACATCAATTTCTTACAAATCTCCCACATTTCTCATCCTCTTCTTCCCAAAATAACAACTTCAATTTACAAGCGCAGTCTAAACCAAATAAGAAACCAAAAAACCAAAAAACCAAAAAAACCGCAGTCCAAAGATAACATCACGTTCACATTAGAAATGTTAACAGTTCCTGGTCGTATAACATGGCGGTAAAATCACGAACATGATCGGATTCATAGTCGCCAACAAGCAACTAGTAGTAACTGATCGGGATATTACCAAAATCTTACGCCCTTTCGAAATTGGTCGGGGAGATAAGATTTCATTTCGCCGTTCCAAACGATTGGAAACCATATTTACCATTCCAAAGCTCAAAATAAATGTGGCAATCAAATGGATCCATCAAAAAACAGGGGTGGGAAAACCAAAACATTACCTGATGAGAGTGTGCTTGCTGCCAAGTTTGAATTTGAGTGCAAAAATGCTTTGTTATCAAACTCAGTATGATAATCAACAGGTTAAAGCTGGGGTGCTTCTGTCGATGGATGTTGGTTGTGAGCTTCGTGGTTATCTTAGTGACCTCACTCGCACCTGGTCACCTTGCGGCATCTATTCCTCTGCTCAGGTGAAGTTTAACATTATTTATCTTTGATCAGAAACACTTATAGCAAAGCTTAGTGAAGTGGTTGTGTAGTTCTGGTAGCACTTTTATTGATGAATGTTTGCTCGTTGCCTGAAAACTAATTTTCATACAGGAAGAACTCTATATAGTCTTATCCTTGAAACGAATAAGGAGCGTTTCAAGCTCTGCGTGCAGAGTCAACAAATATTTTAAACTTTAACCAAAATTATATAGATGATAAAACCATCATCAATAAAGCCTTCTTCGTATTAAATCATTAAGATAATAAATTTAATAACGGAAGTGTACCTGGATCCATAATAGTAAAACAATTCTTTGATTTCTTTTGGTTTGATCTTCCAAATTCTACACCGATTCTCCAAATCAAGAGTTCATGGATGATGGGATACCAGAAAAGAAAAACGACGGTACGAATTCGAGACCATAACCGTATTTATTCGTATAACCGTATTTATCTATATCTTTCATAATTCTAATTTAACCCATCATAAATTAGAGATTACGAAAACGATATCTACACATATTTATCCATACTCATCTTAAATATATGGTATCTCCATATAGTTATCTTAAATATTAATGACCCATTAATCTTAACTTTAATATATCAATTTAATTTAGGCCCAAACCTTATTAATAACATATGATATAATTATATACTTGTATATATCCGTACAAAATCCAACACGACGGGCCTGGTGTCAGCATTTGTCAGATTCGTAACTATTCGGTATGTCCAAGCATGTCAGGGCTTAATAGTGTATTTCTTGGGGTTGCATTTGTCCCATGTGACTAAATTTGATCATTTTTCTAGCAGATTGAGATGTCGGTGAAGAGTCTTGTGAAGCTTGGAATTATAAAAGATAGCCCAAACATTTTACAGTTTTATCATAAGTTGAATCCTACATCAGTAGACCACTATCTCGGAATGGATATCCATGATTGTGCAATGATTAGTACGTACCGTCCATTGCAACCTGGTGGGGTAAGTTTTCTTTGAAGTCCAACTGGTGCATTTCAGGAAGGATTGCAGTTTGACATCTTACAAGACTTATATCGTTGGTTTTGCTTTAAATCAGCGCTTGTTTTTATGCTAACCTGATAATGTTTTTCTCACTGTACCCATGAAATTTAGTGGATCTCTTATTATTAAAATTGCTTACTGATTATGTTGATCGGCAGGTGATAACAATGAGCTGGGATTATATATTACTCCATCATCTAACGCTCCACAAAGGTAAACCTGCGTAATAAGCTACCTTTTTGGGGGAAGGTACCGCTCGGTTGAATGACCTTTTATCAATACGACCACTAAAACAATTTTTAACCACGAGTACTTTGCATGTGCAGGTATCAAGGTGTAGGGTAAGGATTGAAGATGAAGTCCTCGTTACAGACATTGGCTACGAGGTAGGAAACCTGCAGCGAAATAGGCACTCCCTGGTTCGATGCCGAAAGAGATTCAACACCTCAAGTCACTACTCAATCATGCAAGTAAAGAACCTGCTACCATGGAGGCAGTGTCATAGATGTGAACTCGCCCATTCGATCTTTTCCATCATTGAGGTGTGGCACTGACTGCTTATCGGAAAGCATCGACTCTTGGCGTACTCAATGAGGCTCAATTTTCCAACACCTCCGACCCATTGCAGGGTTCTCAATGTGATATTTTATTTCTAGAAATGTGAAGGGTCATACCGTTTGCCAATGAATGACCGGCACCAAGAGTGTCAGAATTCTTTCCTGGAAATGAAAAAGGTTGAATAATTTTGCCGCGGTATAAGCATCAAAAGTGAAAAATTCTTTACTCATTTTGCATCACTTTCTTTCGATACATCAGTTGAACTTTTTTGTATTGCCGATTTATGCACTAAACACGAATGACCTTGGAGCTCTTTCAAGTGGTCACTCTTGGTTTATCTGATAACTATTGATCATTTGATCTCAACCTACTTAAGTTTCATTTTTATACAACAGGTTGCCGTTGAACAGCGAGGCCATCTTGAAGACATTTACCATTGCTTCTTTCCCTTCCTTTTTTCTTAGCGCTGCTTCCTTTGGAACTTGCCGACCTAGCAGTGGGGCTCTTAGTTGATGGGGCGTGGTGGGGATCAGATGAATCGAACCCAGACTGCACGGCATTCTGTAGCCACTCAAAAAATTCTTCCTCGGTCATTGTATCCTCCATGATTGGCGCACTACCCTTGCCTTTGTGTGTCGAATTGCTCCCCTTTGAATTAGACTGTTTGGACGTGATGCTGGTGTTGACATGGAAACTTGGCTTGTGAGCATTGGCTGGACATGCCATATCCTTTGTTCAAACAGTAGTACACACACATCATAAGTGATGAGCTTTAAGCAGATAAGAGAATTAGAGAATTGATCAATCAAAGAAAAGAGCAAGCGTCTATTTTTTTAATAACTGGTGAAAAGAACTTCTGTCCCAGATAAAGAAATCCTAAAAATAGTAGTAACTATGACTTGTCCAAAAATAAATCCTACACATGGAATGCCACGTCTTATTGAAAATGATTTTAAAGAGGGAATATCACAGCTTATCCTAAAAAAAACTGTGTAAGGTATATTCTTAGTTCCCATAAATACGTCTTTATTTGCTTAGGATGCTTCTCCCTCTCAAATAAGTTTATTCTGGACCTTGCATTTTATCATCTAGGGAACGCTTTACGTCACTTAAGTACTTAAAACTGGGAGCAAATAATGTACATTCAACTTACCTGACAAATGAACCATTCTGTAACATCATATACCCGACTTTCAGCACAAACATATGCATGAGTATCTGCCTGTTCAAATTAACATTTCATAGCTATGGTAAGAGAGACCATCACATATGATGAACAGCACAAACATGCAATTTTAACCCATATACAGAACTAAACATTTCAGGATCAGTACGCTCCACTGGTTAATCAAACAGTTTTATCCAGGTAGTGCCAATCTATTTTGTAACAAAAAGCCATCTAAATGTGATTGTTGCGAGAGTTTTAACTTGATGAGTAAAAAATTTGGAAGTCTTTACATACCTTCTGCAACAAACCAAAGAGAAGTGGATTAAAGGACTGCTCCACCCATCCATCTCCATCTTTAGCTTGGTGAAATTCCTTGCATTCCTACAGAAGAACCAAGGTAGTTTAAAACATGTCAATCTCTGTTACTTCAAGGATGTAAAGGTGAGGGCCTAAATGAAAAGTTAAAATGCAGGAAACCTGACACCATCTTGATTGAGATTTAAGCTTGTCTGTAAGAATCCAGGTGTGAAAATTGTTGCATTTCTTACACGCTATTCTCCTGGAGAACGCGTGAAGATCTTCGTTATCGGTGGAACGGGTAACATGTTCTGAAGGAAATAACCCATGCCTACTATTCTGAAAACACATGAATGAACCATTACACACTGAACATGATACCAAGAATGTCAGGACAGTAGGCTTTGCATCTCCAAGTATGTATAGTTGCTAATAAAACAATAACTCACATTAAAATTTGAGTTTTGAAATCCACGAAACATATTAATAATATCTTCCCTCCTCAATTCATCATCATAAGCTTTTCGTTTCAAGGAATCTAATAACACCTGCAAAAAGAAACTCAATAAAAAACAGAACAGCAGTAACAAATCTGACAAAGCGCTGCATAATTATTAGAACATCAAGGCAAACAGAAACTCCACCTCGTATGCATTTTGAAGCTTCTTGAAAGCTTCTGCAGCCCTTTCGTTGCCCCTATTTTTATCAGGATGAACCAACATTGCCTAAGAAAGAAAAACCAAAAATGCTAACATGAGCTTAACTGGATACATAAATCATTCAGCACTGGGAAGAACAAACCTTCCAGCTGTTGCAAGAAAATTTTGAAATAAAGTAAAAAAGTGACACTCTTACCTTCTTCTTGTACTCCCGTTTGAGGTAAACAGCATCTACCTCACCATAGCGGGACAAACCCAAAGCAGAATAATGATCCTTACAGTTCAAAAGTCGATATATTTCATCTTCAGATGTCAGTTCCATTTCAACCCCGCCAGTGGAAGGCATTTCATCGCCCTGATTTGCTGGACCTTCTCCATCATTTTGAAAAGCACCTTGAGCATCAAAATGTGTTTGCCTGAACTGATTCTGTGGGTTATTAGAACCATGCTCATTCAGATTACTTCTCAACAGGAATATTAAGAGATCACTTGAAAAGAAGGATAAATTTAATCCTGCAAGTAGACCAAGCCATCCAACATAGCCTTTTGCACAGAATATCGAATAAATGGTCAAGACTGACAATGCAATCCGTTCATGGCTCAGACCATATGTAATACCAGCACAAAGAATGATCAGTGTAGTTGTCCAAAAGCTGCCGTAAAGGTACAATACCACAATTGCAACACTGAATGTGAAAAAGAGGGAGAGACCAAAGCTGATGAAAATTGCCAACAAACCAGCTGATACCAATAATATAGAGAACTTATAAATCCCAACCATAGCCATCACGGACAGACTACTGCACCAAATAACTGCAAGAAAAGACGTAGTTCCCATTCTCAATAATGACTCCAGCCCTCTCAGACTGCAGTCCAGCCAAAGCACGGATAAAAACAGCAGAAACCTCCCCGTATGCACAGCCCATCTGCCAATAATAGGATGCACATACTCACTCCTAGAGCGAACATATTCATGGGCACGAACTGAAAATTCCACCAACTTATCAACGGCTGGTTTCCGTTTTTCCAACCACTGCATTGCCACCATAAGAATGGACGAAACAGAAGCAGCAATCCAGCAATGAAGAACAGCATGTTGGCTTCCCACATTATCAGAATTTGGATGAGAGGCTACTCCATTTCCCGAACTACTGACAGAATCGTGAGGGCAGTGGTCGACACTGTTGTCCAACGAATGTTTGGACTTGTCATATCTTTGCTCAAGGCTACCTGGGACCGACGGATCCATAGAACCACCATCCATATGCTGCGCCCTTGTTTTGCCCTTTTTGGGCTGATTCCCCTTGCGCGCCATCGAGGAAATACGCAGCGACCTTATATCTAGAACAATCTAATCATAGCAGGGGAAACTGGGGATTAATGAAAGAGACGGAGCTGTCAGAATCATAGGGCGGCCCAAATCCTTGCAATCGCAATTGCTCTCAACATAGATTGCGAATAAACACGGCCAACCAGTTATCATTCACGCGCGTCAGGCAACAAAGAAAAGAATCCAGGGGATGAACATCAAAATCAGGGATAGGAAAGAAGAACCATCACCACCGCAGTACACATTTCTTTTTCTAATAAAACCCTAATAATAAAAGTATAAATCGAATAGCAGAGCCCCGGGGCAGGGAAGAAAGTTTAATTTTCAATTGTTTATTTTTATTTTTATTTTTCATAAAAAGAGAGAAAGGGAAAAAAATGAGCTAGAAGGAAGAAAGTTTCTTTTTCAAATTTTTATTTTTATTTTTCATAAAAAGAGAGACAGGAAAAAAATGAGCTAGAAGGAAAAGAGAGAAGAAGAAGAAGCACCTGCTCCTGCTCCTGCTCCTGCTGCTGCTCCTGCTCCTAGGAGGGGCGGCCCTTTTCTTTGTTGGCTAAGATTCTTGTTCTCGTTGTTGCTGCTGCCAAAATGCCAATACAAACAAAATAATAACAGTATAAATATAAATCAAGACGGTCGTAACATAACAGTAACAGTGAAGGGGGGAACAAACCATTTCCGGCTCAGGGTAGGTATTAACTAACGATTCCCTCAAACAACTTGTTGCGTTTCCACATCAACTTTTCCCGTTTCCGGCTCTCTCGGCCCCCTTCGTCTTCTCATTTCAATATATAGATATAGATTTTTTTTTTTTCGGTTCACCTCTCTTCCTACTCATCTGGCTTGGATAAAGAAGAACGTCTACCGGGTAAGTAATAGCTTTCCTTTATTTTTTATGTTCTCAAGTTTTTCATAAAAATTACAATGTTATTCCTTTCCCAAGTATGTATTACCTCATATTGATTCTCGAGCTGACTTTATATAAAATGGGTAGCAAATAATGGGTGATTTGTTTGGGTTGTAAATTATGGGTATGTATCAGCGTTTATGAAAAAAATTAAATAATACCAGCTTGGTGCATTGATTAAATCTTTTGTTTCATTGAGATGAGATGACTAGTTGGAGAATGTGGCATTGGTTTTATTCTTTTAGCAAAGCTCGGCATTTCTATGCAGAAATTAGTTGGTTCTTCATAAATATTTTATCAGTTATATGCTATGTTTTATGTGATTTGTTTGCAGTCAATTACACATTTGTTATATACGTATGCTTGCTTCCATATTTGTTATATATAGAGGGGGATAATACCATATTTCACTTTTGCCCCACTATTACATGTATTAGAATAGTCATAATTGCATGAGTCAGAATCGGTTTTCGAGAGAGTCAGATTCGGAATCGGAATCGGTCTAAATCAGAAAGGAATCAGTTCAGTTAAATTGGTCTGAATAGGTCCAAATTGGTCATATATAATAATTTGACAATTCATAACATAAATATATTAAAATTATATATTGATATTATTTTGATATTATTATGTGTATTATATTTTATGATATTTTTTAATATATTTTTTGAATTATTTAGAGTTAGTTATTATTTTTTACTCGAGTCGGATACTACTAGTCAAGTTTTAATTACGACAATATCACTTAGTGTTATTTCTTTCCTTCACCCTTTCTCTCCCGCATTCGCCCTCCTTCCCCGTCGCCGCTGCCGCTACCGCGTCCCCCTCCCCCTAGACCCGCCCCTCCCCACCCTCGCCCGCCCCACCCCGCCCTCGCCCACCGCGCCTCGCCTTGCGCCCGCTGCGCCACGCCTCCCCCAGCCAGCCCTGCCCTGTCCCTCCCTGCCACCGTCGCCCCACCCTGCCGCGCCTCGCCCCCTTGCGCCCGGAATTGGCCGATTTGTGCCGATTCCGAATAGGCTCAAATCAGTCGAAATTGCCTCGACTCAGCCGATTCACGGACCGATTCTGATAAAAACCGATTCAATGGGTTTTTTGAATCGGTTTTCCTCCAATCCGAGTGGAATCGGCAATTTATGCAACCCAGAAAATAGTAGATGAAGAAATTACAATCAGAATCGGTTTTCGAGAGAATCACTTAATCGGATCAAATCGGTCAAAAATCGGTTCAGTTAAATTTGTTTAAATCGGTCATATACAATAATTTAGCAACTTATAACATAAACATATAAAAGTTAGGAATTGATGTTATTTTGATATTATTGTGTGTATTATATTTTATGATATTTTTGGATTTTTTGATTTATTTGAAATTAGTTATTATTTTTAACTTGAGTCAGAGTTGATCAACTTTTAATTACAAGAATGCCACCGCTATATTTCTTTCCCTCATTTGCTCCCACTGACGCGCCTCGCTCCTTCACCCCCGCCTCCCCCTGATCCGCCGCCCCCTGCACCCCTTGCCCCATCATGCCACCCCTTCCCCTTCGGCCCTAACTATCCCCCGTGCACCTCACCGCTGCCCCCGCCCACCTCGTCGCCGCCCCCCCCGCCCAATTCCCCCCCCTCCACGTCATTGGCCACACCTGATCTCCCCCACTGCACCCCCCGCCTAGCCCAATCTGCATCGTCCCCAGCCCCTCCGCACACATTGCCCTACCCTCCACCGTCAATGCCTCCACACCCCCACCCCCCCGGTCGCCCCGCCACTCACCTTCGTGGCCTCATCCTCCCCCTGCCCCGTCACTACCCGCCGTCTAGAATTGGCCAATTTACGGACCAATTGTGGCACGTGTACGTGAATGTTGCAAATTTTTAAGCCCACAAAAAGGTGCCATATTATATTTTATTATTGAGTTAATCCACCCACACCTCCCCCTCTCCCCCCACACCCAATTCCCTCCCCCCCCCCCTCTGTTTAGTCCCGCGCTGGCCACCTCGTCCCCCTCCCGCGCGCAAGCCACCTCTCCTCCCCCACCCCCGCGCCACGCCCGCCCACCCCCCCCGCTCGGTGCCCCCGCCACACCCCTCGTTTCTGCCCGCCGCCGCCCAGCCTGGTTTGCTTCGCCAAATCGGCATCCCCCGTTTTGCGGCGGTGCCTTGGGTCACCCGGGGAAGAGTCGGGAATGGAGGGGAAGAGGCTAGGGATTGTCGCCGGAGGTCTTTGCTGGGGTTGGTGGTCGGCAGCAACGCGTGCAAGGTGGGCGGCAATAGGTGGCCGGGAAGGAAAAGGGTAGGGAGAGGGGGAAGAAAGGGAGGCAGCAGCGAGTCGGTGACGGACTGGACGACAGAGTAGCTGGCTGGAAATGGGCGGCCGACGGTGAGGTCGACGGTGGTGGGATGGTGCGACAAAATAGGGGAGAACAGAGCAGTGGCGCGGAGAAGAAAACGGGCAGGGGTAGTTTGGTAATAAATACTTGACTCGCTCTCGACTCGAGTCAATATTATGAAATAAATCCCAAAAAATATTTAAAAATTCAAAATTAAAATAAAATAATCGAATTCTAATGAATTATTTTATTTTATGGTATTTTACCCTATTTTTCATATTTTGCGAAAGGGGTAGTTTTAAAATAAAAACTTAACTTGAGCTCGACTTGTGTCAATATTATAAAATAAATCTCAAAAAATATTGAAAAAATAGAGTAAAATACCATAGAATAAAATAATCCATTAGAAATAGATTATTTCATGTTATGTTATTTTATTGTATTTTTTATATTTTTTGGGATTTATTTCGTAATATTGACTTAAATCGGGAGCGAGTAAAGTTTTTATTACGAAATTGCAATCAAGTCATTTTCCCCGACTCACTCTCTACTTGAGTTAATATTAAAAAATAAATTTTAAAAAATAAAATAAAATAATTTTGTAATAAAAATTTGACTCGCTCTCGAATCGTGTCAATATTAAGAAATAAATTTTGAAAATAAAATAAAATAATTTCATAATAAAAACTTGACTCGCTCTCAATTCGAGTCAATATTATAAAATAAATTAAAAAATAAAGTAATTTCGTAATAAAAACTTGACTCGCTCTCGACTCGAGTCAATATTATAAAATACATATTAAAAAATTTGACAAAAATAAAGTAAAATACTATAAAATAAAATAAACCATTAGAACCCAAATAATTTATTTTATGGTATTTTACTGTATTTTTTGGGATGTATTTATAATATTGATTCAAGTCAGGAGCGAGTCATGTTTTTATTACAAAATTGCCATTATTTCATTTTTCTTCACCAACCTTGTTTTCTCAAGTTAATAATATGAAGTAAATTTTCAAAAAATATATAAAATAATTTTTGTAATAAAAACATGACTCGCACCTAACTCAAATTTAAATATTTCGAGTCGAGATGGAAATAAAAACTTGACAGCTCCTAACTCGAGTCAATATTACGAAATATATCCCAAAAAATATGAAACAAATATAGTAAAATACCATAAAATAAAATAATCAAGTTATAATGGATTGTTTTTTTAATGGTATTTTAATCTTTTTTTCATATTTTTCAAGATGTATTTCAGAATATTGACTTGAGTCTAAAAGGAAATGGGCATGGGTAGTTTTATAATAACAACTTGACTCGCTCAAAACTGTAATCAATATTATGAAATAAATTTTAAAAAATATATATATAATAATTTTATCATAAAAACTTAACTCGTTCCCAATTTGAATCAATATTAAGAAATAAAATTTAAAAAATATATAACATAATTTCGTAATAAAAACTTGACTCGCTACTAATTCGAGTCAATATTACGAAATAAATTTATTTTTTTAAATTGACAGAATTAGTTTATTTTTTAAATTTTTATTTCATAATAAAAACTTGACTCATCCCGACTCAAGTCAATATTATAAAATAAAATTTAAAAAATATATAAAATAATTTTGTAATAAAAAATTAACTTGCTTCTAACTAGAGTTAATATTACGAAATAAATTTTAAAAATATAAAAAAATTTCCTAATAAAAACTTGACTCTTGTTGGGAGTGAGTTAAGTTTTTATTACAAAATTATTATATATATATATATTTAATTTATTTTGTAATATTGACTCGAGTCGGGGACGAGTCAAAGTTTTTATTACGAAATTGCCCCCCTTATTTTCACCCCCCAACGATCGCCCCTCTCCTCTATTTTTTCCCTGCCACCCCGACCGCCGGTGAGTTCGCAGCCGCCATCACCTACACCACCGACGGCCATGCTGTAACTACCTACTCACGTGACTCCCAAGCCGACGCCTCCCGCAGGCCGTGCTGTGCCGCATTGATGGAGAAACAGAGGAACCGAAAACAGAGGGGTGAGGGAGGGGGTGGGGCGGAGCAGGGGCGCGGGGCAGAGCAAGGGACGTGGGTCAGGGTGGGGGGCACTGTTGGAGGGGCGTGGGGCACGGGGCGAAGCGAGGGGCGCGGGGCTGGGCGAGGGGCACGGTGGGGGTGAAAGCAGGGGAGGGGGGAAGGGTGGGGGCAGGGCGGGGGCATGCGGGGAGGGGCGCGGGGCAGAGCAAGGGGCGTGGGGCACAGGGGGAGGGGCGTGGGGCGCGGGGCGGAGCGAGGGGCGCGGGGCGGGGCGAGGGGCACTGCATGGGGGTGAAAGCAGGGGAGGGAGGGAGGGGGGGGGGGGGGAGAATTCCAGCCGTTGGATAAAATCCAACGGCTGGAACCACCGCCGGCGGGGGGTTGTGGGGTGGTGGAGATCCTTTTAATTTCCAGCCGTTTGATTGAATCAATCCAACGACTGGAAAGTGCAAGGACAGCCACCTACAGCACAGCAACTCTTTCCTCGTGTATATATATATATATTCTACAACCAATATGCACGATATAGAGGATTTGGTACACGCAAAGGTTCTTTTCATATATCTAAGAAAACAAATGAGTGTTCTGGAAGGAGATATCTTTCTACAGGGGAAGGATCCAAGCAAGAATATCAATGACAAGAGAAAAAGAGAGGGTAAAAAGGCAAAGAATTGTAAGGGGCGGATGCAAAGCTCGTATGGCGATAAGCATGGATAAAAGCAAGGGATAATGGGTAGTGATAATATTTGATGATAATCACAATCATCCTTTGGTAAATACACCAACCAAGGTGGCTAAACTGAGATCACGCAAAAAGGTGATCCCTTCATGTGAGAAGATGATAGATGACCTTCACAAGCGCCATCAAAGATTTCACAAATAATTAATGCTGCCAATGAAGACTTGGGAGAAATGGAAAAGGCTACACCAAAAGAAATAAGCAATCAGTTGAGTGGGGAGAATAAAAACAAGTTTGGTCGGGATTGCATTCATATCATAGGGTACTTTCAACAGAAAAGAGCCGAAGATTATAATTTCTTTTTCGAAATCCAACTTGATGAAGCTAACAAGACGAGAAGTGTATTTTGGGCTGACGGAAGATCAAGGCTGGCCTATCTCCAATTCGGCGATGCTTTGGTTTTTGACGTCACTTACCAAACGAGCAATTTTGGGATGCCATTCACTACATTTACAGGTATGAACCATCACAAACAATCAGCATTATTTGGTTGTGCTTTAATAGCTGATGATACTAAAGAATTATTTACACGGTTATTTCAAACTTGGTTGAGATACATGTGGGGAAAAATGTCTATTTCTCTAATAACCAATCAAGATAAAGCCATGAAGAAAGCAATAAAAACAGTTTTTCCCGGCACTATCCACCAATAATGTTCTTGGCACTTGGGAAGAAATGGTGTACTAACATGGGCAACTTATGGATAAGTGAAGAATTTAGTAGGGAATATAAAAGATGGCTTTATGAAAGTGAGACAATTGATGACTTCAACAACAAATGGAAAGAATTGAAGGAACAATTCCATCTTGAAGGTAGTGGGCTAGGCAGCATGTTTGAAAAGCAAAAAGAACATTGGGATCTAATTTATTTGAAAGATACTTTCTTTGCTGTAATAACATCAAGTCAAATGAGAGGATGAACTCATTTTTAATGGGTATTTAATGGCTTGAATGAATTTGTATGTCTTTATGATTGAGCATTGGTATGTCAAAGGGGTGTGGAAGGGCATGAAGATCATGTTTCCTTGTATAGTGAACCAACTTGATATTCACACTTGAGTTTTAGGCACAAGTATCTAAACACTACACAAGGAGGATATTCTATCTATTCCAAGATGAGTTACGAGCTACTACTAGTTTTGGAGCAAAAGTGAAGTCATGAAGGCAGCAAACGAATATGAGGTTCATGCATACAATTTAAGAGGTAAAAAAATATTGTGTTCATTACATAGATGATGGTGAGGTTACTATAACTTGCAACTGCAAGAAGTTTGAATATGAGGACGTATTGTGTAGTCATATTTTGAAGATTTCTGTGAAAGAAGACTTGATTAGGATTACAGAGAAGTATATCTTACATGGGTGGACAATGCATGCAAGTATGGAGTTGTTGATAGGAATAATCAGAACTTGAGTGCTACTTCTTGTAATGGGCATTTAATTTGAATCTCACAATGTTGCTAACACTCCAATTTGACCTACAAAGTGAATTGCATCGAAGTGATAAATTTTAGAATACAAATTTATAACCTATTAAAAAACAACACACCCCACGTGGACTTAAACTACTCAAGCCATCAGAAGACAAAAAATAAAACAAAATCTAAAATACCTACAATGATATTTAAGGCTAAGCTCATACAATTGGGACCCCTAAACGAGTCGAAGTGGCAAAAGAAACTAAAATCCTAGAGAATATCTAATAAAATCTTTCTTATAACTAGGATGTTGAAAAATTTTTCACAACCTACATATAATCACATTTACTAAAATCACACGCATAACATTTCAAAATTTCATATTTCACATGCGGAATCATTCAGGAGGTATTCCACCTCATTCACATCATACAAAGTACTAGAATACTATATATTTTTTGGATTATCTTCAATTTTTGGAAACTTATGAAGTTCTTCGGCCAAGCCCCAAACAATGAAGAGCATTTATAACACAATTTTGTATTCTTAAAATGGGATAGTGTGTGTGGTATTCTCATTGTAAAACCCATGATTCGAGTCAGGGTTTTATATTCAGAACCGGTCGGTTCGACTGTTATTTTCGAGTCGAGTCAGTTTCAGAACACGTGTACTGAGTCGACGTTGGTCTCGTGTATGAGCCATGAGGGTCATGTATACCCAAGTATATGATGATAACGTCATGAACACAGCAGAAAAGAATGAGTTATCAGAATATATGAGAGTATGCGGTTCATTTTTTTATTATGATATATAATGGATCATAGAATTAGTTTTAGGCCGTTTACTGCGTTAGAATGCATTGCGGGCATTTTGGGTGGGTTAATAGTTCTAGAGCATATCATTATGATTTTTTGGTGTTGTTTGATTTTATGGGATTTTTCTCAAATTTTTTTGGATTTTTTATGACTTCAATATTATTTTTGACTCGAGTCGGAGATGAGTCAAGTAATATTTACGACTTTGCCACCACACACACCCGCACCCTTCTTTTCTTCCCCAAACCCTTGCCCGACGCCGACCTTGTGCTTGTCGCCGCTGCCATGGACGCCCGCCGGGCCGCCGATCGTCACCGCCTAGCCTCATGACGACGTCGCCATGCTGCCCGACCAGGTTCGGCCCCAATCGGGCCGCTGCGACGTGAGGAAGCCACCCCGCAAAGCCGCACCCATGTTGCACTTCAGTCGCCGGCGACCGGCGTCGCTGCTGTCGGTCGGTCGCCTCAGCACCCTCAGCCCTCCAGAGACCTTCCCCGACCAAAACGGAGGCCATCACAGCCGTGGCCGGCCGGATCTAGCCACCATCACTGCCGGCTCGGTTTTATGCATTTTCCGGTGAGCCACCACCTCTGTTGGCCGCGTCGACCTCGTAGATGAGTCAGGCTTGCCGAGCTGGTTCCAAGGGTACCCAACACGACCACTTTTCGACCAGTAGACGCCGCCGGGGACTGTCGCCGGAAAACAGCCAGAAGCTGTCGGAAAACCGTTGGAAGCCGCCGAAAATCCGACGAAAACCATTGAAAAACCAGAATTTCTAGAATTCGCTAGAATTCACCAGATCTTCTGCGGGGCTCACCCAGTCGAGCTCGATCAAGCTTCGGACGCCGACGAGTGCCAGATTCGAGCTCCGAGACGCGCGACGGAAACCCCTGCCGTCGCCGATTGCCAATGACGTGAGGTATAATTACCTCCAAATTTATAATTTAAACTTGATGATTGTTAGCACAACATGGTAGGGTTGGTTTAATGACGTGATTAGTGCTTGCACGATGAGATTAAGTGTGAATGAAGAGTAAGTGATCTAATGAGAGCATGGTAAGTGATTACAACGTAACTTAGAAAAATATGATAGGATTGGTATGAATAGGAGTTAGAAATTCTTTCATACTTATGATTATTTGACTGTTGATGAATGTCATTCGTATTGTGTGTGATGTTCATTGAGTTTGCTGCATCATTTAGTTAGCGTGCGTTAGTATTTAATTTTGATGTGTAGGTATGGAGTAGGAGTTTGTCGCTGAGGCGCGATGACACGCTTGGAGCTTCTACCAGGTCCATATAGGACTCGACTTTGTTTTACGTCTTTCTATTGTATGTTTATCTTATCATTTGCAGGACAGGTTAAGTGGTATTTTATTAGATCCCACTTAACCCGGGCCATCTAGCCGAACAGATTTCCGGATTAATAACCCCTCGAGGATGATTTCGAAAACAAGATCAACCACAAGTTGCCTTCGGGTCTATTATATAAATCCCTACCCAGCCCTATATATATGTAGTTTTCGCGTTTTCAGTGAGATGAGAGATGGAGAAACCGACTGCACGTACCATGAGCAGATGCCGTGACAGTCAAAGAGGGCTCTGGATTAGGGCCAGCGGACTATTCCATTCCCGAGGGATCCTGACAACTCCGCGTTTGGGTTCCTCACACCCGAAGAACGTGGAGGGTTACGGGTACTGTTTAGTACAGCGCATGTTCAGACTTGTGGTTCAAAGGGTATTAAAGGCGACTGCCTAAGAGTACTTGGCCTTCGTGCTCAAGGCCAGGAGAAATATGGAGGTAAGGAGAGGGCTTAAGATAACGTTTTACGTGAAGTAATGAAAAAGAAGTGCCGAGAGCGGCACAGTACCAGCAGCAGATCAGTAAGTTCGGGATGCTACCGGGTCTGCAGCCTAGTGGCTCCTCAGTAGTGCCCTTCAGAGTGTTCACGTGGAGTATATGATGTTTTCTTTCATATGAGAGTTTGCTCTCATAGCCAGCTTGTTATAGTTATTTTATTTTCTGAACCAGTAACACTTGTTACTGACGTGTTTTTATACTATATGTAGGTAATAATCACGAGTTGGAGGAGCCAACTTGGACGGAGGAGCATTGTTGTCGCTTGCACATATGTCATTCGATAGAGTGGTTAATACTTTATTTATGATGCTATTATATTGTGAATGATGTGAAATGCTAAGACATGATAGGATATGATTAAATGAAATGATATGATGTTATGACATGATGACAAGAGGTGAGATGTGATCAAAGTGTGCAGTAGAAGTGTGGCCCAAGTTCTATAATGAATATACAGTATATTAGATTATGTGAATGAAATTGTTGATATATGCATATATATTGGTATATATTGTTTTGATAGCGTGGACCCTAATTGTACTTTTAGGGGAGACTTTGCCTGTTTTATTTTAGAACTTTTATTGAGTTTAATCGTAATTGTATTAGTGTGTGCTTGAATTGCATGTCATTCATGTAGTACCATGTTAGGGTTTGTGCATTCATCAATGCATTGCGAGTTGTATCTTCATCTTAGGACGCCGAGATTAGATTTGCGTGAGTTGGGTTCGGGTTAGCCGACCTAACCGGGGCCTGTAACATGTCGGTTCGGTTCACGAGCTTGGACCGGATTTGGGGTGTTACACTCATGGACCCTTCAACCTGCACAATAAAGGCCAAGCGCTCCTCCAACCCATGTTACTTCTGCGCTTTGGGTACATGCACAAGTAACAAAATTTAGCGTACCAAAAATTTGTTTATACTTTAGTTTTACAACTTTGAGACTTAGTGAATTCTTGCACAAAATAAATTAGATTTGCATAATCCCAAAAATTCTATATGCGAAATAGAAATATACAGTTATGAATGACAAAATACAACTGTTTCAACCACATTTGCATTACTAAAATTGCCCCAAGGCCCCACAAGTTCACATCTGAGATCCACAAGCCTCCACAAAACAAGTAGCAAGATGTATCCACAAACAACTAAAATACAATAAAGCAACACACAAAAAAAACAACTAGCCTAGCGTCTCCAACCTCCTCGTAATCCATGCACCTACGCTGGCCAATGCCATGACTACTCACCTACATATAACAAATATGCGTCAGCAACGAGTGTCATTGAGTCTCAAATAACTAATAGGAAATCGCAAAATTAGCAAATGGATAAACTATTTGTCCAAGGGAAAACTGAAATAAAATCAAAAACTTCTCGACACACACAATCTAATCACCACTATCCAACGGAGAATGCGCACATACTAAATTAATGAGATAGACTACTAGCAAGTAGTACATCGAAAATCATAGCACACAATTAACCACTAACCGAACACTATAGGTGGGTATCGACTGGGTCCCTCGATTAACGTTATGTTCCCATCCACCATGCTGCACAAAAAATTCGAGATCATAAAATAAGTATAAGGTCCGAGTAGGGTTAAATCGTACAATGCTAAAATGCAACTTTGAACTAGATCTTGCATTTTCAAAAACTCATCAAGGGATTTTATCCTTGAAGTTTTATTAATCCGAAAAATCGTTAAAATGACTCATAGATAATAAGATCCAATAAAACGTCATTAACTATGTTTTACGAGGTGAAAACAAAACATGTGAGCCAAGTAGTAGATCAAGTAGAAGGAAGAGTCTTAACAGACCTAATAAAAGCTCCTCGACCTATCGCGGCAAGCCGAACTCAGAGCAGCTTAGAAATGCGAACAATTACACACTCCTATATGATGAATATGGGCAATGCATGAATAATTTAGATGCAACAATGATGCATGACAAGCAATAGAAAATAAACAAACACATTAATTTGATTTGATAATCGTGTTCGCACATAAATTTTGATATCGTATAATAAACTGAACAAGTTAATCATTTGTGAAGTCGGTATATTAGGAATATCATGAGTGTTTAAACCTATGCACTTGAGATGTCAAAAGATGTCGGCGTGTCTGAGGATCTGGATATCTAAATTTGAGATATCCAAATATAATAAAGAGTCACACAACATGGAGAGAGAAAGCGTTGACGACACGAAGGAGGTAGAGGAGGAGAGGAGGAGAGGAGGCGGTAGAGGAAGAGACCATCGCCGATGCTAATGAGTTTGTATCTAAGGGACCGGGGGGGGGAGTTGGGGAAGGCAGAGATGGAAGAGAATTTCAGTGTTTTTTTTTCTGTTGAGAAGGCTAACAAATATAATAACTTGTAACACACAAATCCATCCTTGTATATGTATATCCTTTTATTTATATATATATATATGAACTATATATTTTATTTAAACCTTTTTATTAAGTCTCACACATTAAAGTTTATATTTATGAAAAATAGCGTGTATAAGTAAGAAGATAAATTTTATTCTATTTTGACATCAATATATCCTATATTTAAATTTTTAAAAATTTATAAATTTAATGATATTTTAAAATTAATTTTTATTCAACTACTTTGTGAAAATGAAAGGGTTAATGTATTATATTGTGTTGACCATTTATAAATATATTTATAATTCATTTTTATATTTATTTAGGTAGATTTTGAGTGGTGAGACACGTGTAGTTATATGAACTCAAACTCTCGTTGTGTAGTTATATGAACTCAAACTCTCGTTTATATAATGGATCAACCTATGTGATATGCGAGTCTGTGTAAGTTTGAACCATGCTCTTGTCCCTTGCTATTCCCACGAACTGAAACTCCTGTAACAGGAGGAAGTTTCGGTAGCTATCGGCCCCGGTTAGGTGACAGGAAAATGCCTATTTTTCATAATATTGAAAATTTGAAACTAGTTTTTCAGAATTTTTACAAACTTTTCAAATCATTTTGAAATCACTTTCAAAAAATCAATTTGAAAATCGACTGGTGGGAGTAGCATTCGATTGTCACATGGAAATATTTTTACAGCCGGAGTTGGAAAGATTTGACTCTTTTTGATTTTTCATTTTCATTTAATGGAATATTATCATTTGCATAAATGTAATAACCAATTTGTCATCAATGATTCACGGGCGGTTCGTACATTAAAAACCATCAACTCAACTGAAAGTAAATAAATAAACCGTTTTCACTTAAATAAATCAAGGGCCTTTGATTATATATATATGTTCATACATTTAAACACCGTCGACTCAATATTTTTCCAATATCCACACCATTGCCATTTTTTATCACGTAGCTCCACATCTATTCGATGGTGATAAGGTGGAAGAAGAAAACGGATCTTTTAGTGGTGCCCAATGTACCCGGAAGGCAAGATTCATTGTCTCCTGGCACTATTAGTTGCTTGCCTGTACTGTCAGAGTCTTCAAACGTGATTTGCAGCGTACAGAGCTTTTTATATGCTGTTATTGGCTAGTATGCATATCTTACACAAACAGAATCTTAAACAGCTCCACTAATATGCCTTAATTATTAAAAAACAACATGGGGAAGAGATTTTTATATATTTAAATGCTAATGCTAAAATTTGAGGATGATGAACAAGGGCATCCCATACCAAAAAACACATATCTTCCTAGACTTCTCTGGAAGCTTGCGACGTCGAAGATGATTAGAATCTGCTATGTCCCAGCCACCCCAACCAGCATATATAACAGTTTAAGGATGGTATGAAAAAGGCAGAAGCAAGAATAGTAATGCATGGTCTACATCCAATCATGATACAAGATACGGGTACATGATGCGTGGACGATGAAAACATATTAGAGCCTCCAGTTTACAGCTGCAAGAGAAAGAACGCTCGCCATACCTCCTCAGCTGTACAAAACACCATAGTGATGATCACAAGTTACCCACTTAACCTTCGCAAACACTGATGTTAATGCTTCAGATGTTGCAAACGCTACACCCTTTTAATACATTCTCCATTAGCTGTCCTCACAAAATCTCCTGATCATCATTTGGGCAAATAGCTCCTTCAAAAGAAGTGAACTTCCAAATCTTCAGTCAACTCATAGTTTTCACTCTACAAGCTTCCATTCAAAGAAAACGCTGCCAAAAAGACCTGACATGGTCGATATGTAGAGGTCAAGTCGGGATTATGTGGCCTGCTTCATATTCAATCAAGACAGAGCAATCCTCATCAAACAGACTAGCAAGCTCAATGCTTTCGTCCCGGCCAATCTGCCCCTCTTTTCCCTTGGTACCCCCAAAAATATGAAGTGATGGGCAATTTATTGAATTTTTCCCTACACCAAGTAAATTTACTGCAAATCCAGAACACAAAATTGCAAATCTAAAACGCGAGTGTGGTTCTTCCAGTGTTTGGCTTGCACAGAACAAAGCAGCCATAGTTGCTCCTCGTGAAATCCCAAAACCACATCAAAAGGTCCCATTTCCAGAACCACCATGTTCAAGTAATTCAAAGATTCTTCAAGCCCATCTGTTTTGCTGGCGGTATTGCAGGGGGTCAAATGATCTTACTGCCACGCAACTATTAATCTTAGACAAATCAGACTTTGATTCAACCAACCATGCAAACCTTTTCTTGTATATATTTAAAGGGGAAGAACAGAATGCCGCAGCATCAAACTTCTCTGCAATTGACGAGGAACGAAATTGATAGACAATTGGAAACTCATGTGGAGCTTTGACAGAGACAAATTCAACAAAACTTTTGAGCTTCTTTGCTAATGAAGCAGTTCTCCCTTAGAAACATGATGCATTCTGCCGAACCCATGCAAGCATAAGATTCACAGTTTTCTTTGTGAAATGCCAACTGTAAATTGCAATAGCAAGAATTTGTACCCCATCTTTGCCCATCTTAGTAAAAGAAAGAGAGCAACTCCCATTAGCTTTAGAATTAAAGAACGAAAGGTTAGCCATTATACTAAGAACAAACTCAATTAGACAAATGTAATAGAGGATTTGCAATCTAATACAGACCTTACCCTGTTCTTGATTGATCTCCATTGGCTCATTGGCATAATTGGACATTGCTCCAATGTCAGATATACTCAATTTTGACGCTGAATGAGACCACTCCTTCTCTAATTGTGCAGTTCATTCTACATCCTTACTGTGTTTCTTACAAAGTTCACAACTATACAGAGCAGCTGGATTCTGTAAAATCATAGAAAAAAATATGTAGCATCAGTAGGCTGAACCTTCATTTTCTGATCAACGATGTAATTAGAATATGTAATATATCTACATAAGGCACAAACATATGCATTTAGAATATGTAATATATCTACTTAAGGCACAAGCATATGTACATAGAAGCAGTCCTGGAATATACTCAATGAAATGTGACATCGAGCAGACCTGGAAGTTATCACACACTAAAACCAACATGCGACAATGTCTGCATCTACAGTGAGCGGAATAATGATCAAAGGGGGACGCGCATAATTGGCAGGACCCTATAATACATCCATCCAACCTTCCAACTGATATTCTACAGCACATGTGATACTGCTTTAGAAAAGAAAATAGCAACTATTACAGAGAAAGAAAAATAAAAAAATGTGGCAATAAAAAACATAAAGACAGAAGATGCATAACACGGGAAAAAAACTACCAAAGATGCCAATTTATCAACCTGTGATCAAAAACAAAATTCTTACCTTTAAAAAAGCCACCATCTTCCACATAACGTTGTATTCCTCCGTATAACTGCAAGATAAATGAGCAGAAAAAAATTGTGAACATCTTGCAGTTACCAATTGGCTGATGTCACAGCAGTCCAAATAAAAGAAATAACCAAAATCATCCCCTCTACCTGATACACACTTTCAAAGCCTGCACCCTTTGATCGGATATATGCAGACGCCATTTCACACCGAATCCCTCCAGCACAATATCTGCAATACCAAACAGTTGCTACTAAGAGGAATTTCTAAGAAACAGCTCACGTTGGGAAGCAGACAAAAGCAATTCCAAAATTCTCCAGCATAAGCTCATGTTGGCAACACTCTACCAATTTCTGATCCATGCCATGTCATTCATGCCATTCACGTGACATAAATTAGCAACGAATCAAAGAGAATAGTCAGATAGTTCGAACATAACTGAATTAGGAAATATACAATAGAACAGTTTTGCCCTGCAGTTGGAGGGAATTGCGCTCTACCCAATCCGGCAGATCACTGTATTGCCTTATTTTGGGATCCAAGGTCTACATTTGGCGGATTAAACCTTCCAATTCGAGTCTCATAAATGTTCCTCGCATCTAAGAGCACACGTTTTTTTTCCTGATTTTTCTTCTCTGATGAAAATAGAAGAGAAGAGAGTATCAGATATGCTTCATACATTCTTAAATTAATTAATTAAAGATGAAGTCACCGTTCCGAGATGTTTTTTGGTAACGAAAGGCTGTTTTCACTTGCCATCAGGTTGAAGAAGTGAATGAAACTCCAATGCCGACAGATGCTTCCCGGCATTAGAAATTGTCGGAAGCGCTGGAAGGGGATGGGAATTAAAAGTCACTAATTCCTGGGATAAAATAAAAGAAAACCCAAATAGAAGGGTGAAGCAACCAGGGAAGAAGATGGATACAGCATGTAAACAATAAAGTGGAGCATAGAAAACTGGGGAGAAGAAAGAGTGACGAGTCAACCTTCACGACGCGAATGGAAAGAGAGGTGAAACCAGATTCCTTGGCGACCCCATCATGGGAGGGTGCGCGGCAAGATGCGAGCTTGAAATAAGTTCCATCAAAGGGGTTATCGGACTTGAGTGCAGAGATGTGTTCGAGCAATGACGACATCTTCCCACCAATCTAACCATCTAATTTTGAATGTTGATCAGATAGTTTTCACAAAACAAAAAGACTATCTTTTTTTACTAGACAAGCGGTTAAAGGGAAGAGGAAGAAGAAGAAGGGAACATCGTAAAGTGACATTAACGCCATGAGGAGCGATGCGGACACGGCCAAGGAGGGCGAGAGAAGTACAGTTGGATTCATAAAGGGCTGATACATCGTACTTGTAGTAAAGGAGAATCTCATCGTCCTCCTCCGATCACCCCGCCATTCTCGCCGAGGATACGATCTCAGAAGTCGTCTCCGCGAAATCAACAAGAAAGAAAAGCCTTCACCGTCAACTCCTTCGCACGCACAAGCGGCATCAGAGAATCATTACCGAAGAATATAACCGGCCGCCGGCCGCCGAATCGGCGTAGCGGAAAGGCAACGTCGCCGGCGGCAAGAAAGACGATAGGGGGATGGACGAAACTAAGAGGTAATGGGCCCATTTCTGGCAGGACCATTTTAGGCCCATTGGACCATTTTCGGATGGGCTTAATCAAGCCAGTTACTGTGATTGTCCCCAAGCTACTACTTACTTCATTGGGCAAATCATTGAACAGATCTTTCATTCATTCTACAAAACCTTTATGACTTTTATCTCAGAAAATGGGGTCTCCGAAGATGCATTGTGTCACGATTATAAATAAAAAAGCTGTTCACAAACTCTAATTATGACAAAATTACTAAGATTATCAATATGAACATTGTAAAACATTATTATAGCTTACAAAGTTAATATCGAAACGAAAGTTCAGAGGCCATAGGCTTATCTGAACGCATATAGGTAACTGAATTTTGTTGCAGATAAAGCCATTAATAATGTAGTACTGCCATCTCCCTAGATATACCACAGTAAAAATCAGTTTCTCACACCCAAAACATACCATCACAGTTAACATGCGTGATCTTCTCCTCCAAAACCAAAATGTTACAAAAGCGACCACTTTCCACCTTGTTCTTGCACTGATTACACAAGCAGCTGTGGAATGGCCGTCAAGTCTAGCATTGGGACATCCCCAGTATCCTCCTTCCCAGATTCAAAGCTTCATAACCTGAAAGCAAGCAGATGGCTAAATTAACTAAAAAATTATTGGGTTATTTACGTCCTGTTTATCTATAAAAAGAACTTTTTTATCATGTTTGTAAATCACATGTTAATATTTTCTTGAAAAATTCCTCTTTAAAAAATTATTTAGGCTACTGCCTAACAGCATAAAGAGGCACAGAGACACATGTATCTAACTGTAAGATCATTAGAAGCAAACTAATAAACTTAAAGGGAAATGAGTGGACTACTTAAGTAAATCTCACAATACCTTGGAAGCTTGGAGCCATTTTCCATCACACCAATCAAAGTGGAGCCTCAAATCTGTGTGTTTAAATTCCATCTCTTCCATTGTTTGTCGAAAAAAGACAGCATACCTTGCATTTTTTAGAACTTTGCAAATCATTCCAACCCACCACCCATCATTGTAAAAAGCATCAACTTCTTCCAAGAGAACATAGCGATCAATTTGAAAAGCATCAGGTGGGACGGGCCTAATATGCTTGAAGTCTATAACTTCTTGTAAAGGTTCAGAATCATCATCTGACATCAAGCTCTTGTATTCAACTATATACTGACCACCTCCACTGGGCTCAATAATGGTTCCAGCAAACCATGCACCAATGAAACCTTCTTCGTCAGTACTGACCTCAACCTGATCCCCCTTGCAAAATCTGTTTGGTGCATTCTCCTAAAATGTTGGGTGAATGCAAAAATTGAAGGTCTTTGGCCAGAAATCTTTGTCCAGTCAAATTACACCAGTTTAACAGAAATTCAACACAAAAAGGTAATGAACAGAAAATAAACCATGAGAAATTGCGCCAAGTAATGAAACAAATCAGCAAACAACACTCAACCACCATAGATGCTATCAAATTAGGAACCTAAACATACTAAATGATTATAATCTTATATTTTCTATACTAATTATTTCGCATTCAGGTTTGTATAATTCCCGCTTACCATCTGTCACAATTGACGAACGCATCCACAGTGATGATAAACAGAGATTAACTATAAAAGTGAAATCATATCCAGTTTGACTTTGGTCAATGAGAGCATGAGACCATACTGATCTCTGATAGGGCATCCAACACGCCATGGACGTTTGAGGATACAAGGTTTTAGGAACGATAACGGTCAGACTATTTCAGAGTTCTAGAAGTCTTAAGACATAAGTTGGAGGATACAAAAGGTCAAAGTTATACAAATACACAGTGGATAGAATACAATAAAACATTAAGACTTTCAGCTAAATACATAGCCGTTCCTGAAAACCAAAGAAATGGGAGTTTTTACCTAATAATGATTACCTTAAAACCAAGATGCATTTTGGGGATGACTTAGGTAGCATTTGTTATGAGTTAGTAAACTTCCAATGATCAGTTTAGTTGGATCTTATTATCATCCCCTTTACTCTGACCAGTGACATTACTTTGCAATTTTTCAAACTGGCAGGTTATTCCATCTATATGCAAGCCAGGCTCGCAACTAGAAGCGAGACATTATTCAAGAGCATAATTTATTTACGAACAACATACTTCAATGCAAGGCAACTGATCACAAGCCGATTACGAAGGTAAAAGATTGGTTTAATCTTTTTCTTTTTCTTTTGTTAAAAAAGAAGGAAACACTCTCACGAAGTTCTGCCTTGCCGGCCCAAAAAAAGAACCTAGTAAAAATAACATACGCCGTAACGCCAACAACAGCAAAAGCGCTGAGCTTTTCTTATACGAAAGAGATGCACAAATGATAACAAAAATTAAAAGAACTGGAATAAAAAACACAAAGAAAAAAACCATAGGCTCATATAGCACATATAAACAAAGAAGTGCATCCATCGAACAACATAAAATTGTTGCATGGTAAATATTTTACCGACATAGAGGGACATTTTGATCGGTACTCTACCATTGCTCCGACGGTTTCCATTTCACCGTCTTCCTTCCCCTGGAACACAAAAAGAAGACGGAAAAGGTAGAACGAAATGAGCAGGAAGAACGAAAGTTGAACAAAGAAAAGTCATCCCTAAAGAGTTGTCTACTCTAGTAGCAACTGAGAGCAGAAAAAGTTGAACAAAAAAAAACACACATGAGAAAGAAAGAGAAAAGGCGAAAACTTTATTAAGCCTTACAACCTCTTCTGTCGGGGAAGCCCATCGGTAGGGAACCCAAATCTTCCGCACCCGCAGCTGAGACAAACCAACCTCCTCGCTCCCCTCCCAGCCTGGAAACCTCACCAAGAACTTGGAATCGCCCAAGACCCCAACGATCGCACCCGGCCACCAACCATCCTTGATGCAGGCCTCCACCTGCTCGCCGGGAAGCGGTTCCCGAAGGAAAGGGCGGGGAGGAGGACGGGGGCGCAAATCATCAATGTGGACGACCTCGCGAAGAGGCTTGGAGTGGTCTTTTCGTCCACAAAGGCCTCGTACTCGACGGTTCGACGCTTCTTCCCCCGGCCGGCGACGACGACGGTGGCCTCGTACCAGGAGCCCGCGAATCCATCTTCGCTGCTGGTGACTTCGACTTTCGCGCCCTTTGCGAAGGAGAAGGATCCTTCGCCGGCGCTCTTGCCCTTCATCTCAGCGCCGGCGAGTAGGATGGCGACGGGGTTTGGGCGGGAAATGACGACTCACGGCAGCCGAGCGGGTGTCGGGAAAAGAATATTGGTGATCGTACACGCGGAAATGTTTTGGCCGTTGATGAAATTCTTGACCCTTTATGTTTTGCATATGTTAATGCGAAGGACGAGTATTAACTGATATGTGGTTAAGGCCCGTCAGGATTTACTCCCCCACTGAAGCACTGACCACCCGACCGTCAAACTTGAGCAGGGGTGACGTCCGTATTACCGCGTCCGAGCTGAATCACGTTACAACGAATTCAACCGATCATAATATAACCGAATTAAAATAAATTAAACATTTTTTTTTATCCGATCGAATAATTATTTAATTTTTTAATATTTTATATCAATAATATAATATTTTTTATTAATAAATATTATGTTATAATAAAAAAATAAAAAAAGAAAAGAAAAAGAAGATGTGTCTCTTCAAAATGAGACAAAGATGTGTTCAAAGCAATCGGCATGTCATTCTCAGACCATACCTCTTGCCTCTGTGTCATTTTTGCCCTATCCAATACGTACGCGTGATTCAATCCACCAACTACATAGAAACTCCTACTACTTATAAATTGAATTACTATTTGCAACAAAAACACCACCACTTGGGCCTAAAATTAATATCAAATACACATTAATACCGTGAATCATGCATTACCAAATTATTCTTCTTCCACAAATCCCAGTCAGTTAAAATATAAAAGCAAACATTAAACCTAAGAATGCCTATTCTGCCACCAAAATACCCAATCATCATCCCTCACCAGGGCATGGGACCACTTATGTAAAAACGCAGTTACAGATTGACAAAAAGAAAAATAGAAATAATATGATGAAAACAAAGAAACAGCAAAGATGTAAATAATAGTAAAGTGAGAAAAATTAGTTGATGAGGTTGGAAAGGAAAGTAGTTGATGAGGTTAGAAAGGAAAGAAGACTGTCAAGGCAGATGCAGGGGAAGTCGTCGAGCTCGTCGATGCAGGGGAAATCCCTCACCACAACTTTGTCATTCTCAGATGAAGGAGCAAGAGGCATGGAGGAGGGGGTACGCAGGCTGCGTGCAAGGCGGCCGAGGGGGTCCATAGGCGATGTGCAGGGTGTAGGAGGGGTACACAGGCAGCGCGGAGGGCGGTGAAGGGATTTTGCAGGCGGTGGTAGAGGGGATACTCAGAGAGCACGGAGAGTGGTGGAGGGCAGCTGCAAGAGGCGGCGGAGGAGATGAGGCTATGTGAACCATACCCGTTAGGGTAAGATTTTGATTTTAGATTGTCCACGGGCATTACTTGGGTCCGACGAGACAACTTATACAATGACTCAATCGAACAAGTTTTGTCCAGAAATTTAAGATAGACGCGACAACAACTTATCTCGACAACAACTTATCTGACGTCCATTCAACCGATGCCCACCCCTATACATGGGTCAATAGCTCATCTGCTTCTACACGAGATCCTACTTCGGCTTTATTTTTACTTTTTAATGTGTTCCTCGAATGTGGATTTTTATTATGAAATAAAACTAGGCAAGATGTAATCATTTATGACCTATACCAAATAAATTTTAATTTTATATATAAATTCTTATTAAATAATAAGATAGACGGTAATAATTACATATATATATATATAGATTTTGACTGACTTTAAAGGTATATTTTATTAGAATAAAAAAATAAATAATAATTATTTAATTTTTTATTATACTTTTTTCAAAACAAATAAACAAGCTTTTATTAATAAAAAGTTAAAAGTTGACATTAATCAGGTTCGAAGTTGTGACCTCCTATCTTGAAAAGTATATTATTATTATTTTTTAAAAAAATTAAAGTTAATGCTATCAACAAGAGTGTATGAGGCTTGAGCGTTGTGGGAATACATGTATGTTTTCAAGGTGGCCAAATTGTTTCCTTCCCTCTTTATGAAAATCTTTGTCAAAAACATACATGTATGATTTCATAATTTGGGTTTGCATCAATCCTTTGACATACGTTAACTTTTGAACTTTTGTGGTTGTTTCTTGTTGTGTTTGTGTGTTATTCCGGACCTGTGCTTGCCGCTTGGTGTTTGTTTCTCGCCTTTAAGTGCAATATTGCTGCTCTTATTTGATAAAGAATATTACATTGCTTTGAAAAAACGTGAACGTTAATGTAACCATATATGTGAAGGTTCATGAAAACAATATATTTAATTTTTATGAAGATAAATATTTAATAGTGAGAGCACTTTATTTATAAATGATTAAATATAAACAAATTTGTTGAATAATTATGTTGATTAATATTATTACATAGTACGTAAATTATGTGCAAGAATCTGTTGTGACGGTCGACTCGTACTCAAGTTACTCAACTATATTACATGCGTCGAGTTTGAATCCCAAAGTTTTGTTCTAAGCTCACGAGATGCACACTACTCTGGAACATGAATTCATGTACACTCCGGAACATGGATTTGCTAGTTGCGGTCTAGGGGGACTTACAGTTCAAAGTTGAATTAATTAGGGCAGGAAGAGGGTGCTGTCAGCCGTATTAATTTAGTTCAGATTCATAAATTCCACCCTTGATGTTTACCTTCTAGCTAAAATCATAAAAGAAACAAAGAAGATAAGAACTTGACGTTGAACTTGTGATGGGAATTGAGGACTGCGTATGAAACGAGATGAACATGTAGTACTTGATCCAGTCGTGAGATTTTGGAATTTTATCACGTCTTACCTTCTTGTCCTTCACCTAAACGGCTAACTCCATCTGCACTTGGCCCGCATTGCAGGACTCTCGAAAAAGTGTCACTTCAACTTAAAATAAAATTCTACCTGGCTAGAAACTGGAGATGGAAGGGACTAGGCAGGATGACTCTAACCACACATAAAAATAAAATTTACAAAAACGCAACAGCGGCGAGTCGACCACGAGAAAAGGACAGGAGGATAGAACCTGCAGTCTGTTCTGTACTGTGAAGAGAGTAAAATATGAAAGTAATCGGTGATGACGAGTAACAAGTGCAACCATGACAGAAAGCTAGATAGACTCCACGAGGGGGACATGCTGCTATGCTAGAAGAAGCCATGTTGGGGTTGGAAGCCACTGAGCAGCGGCAGCAAGGAAGAATAGCGTAGTTAAGCGTTTGACCGCCGGTCTACTCAGGGAACAGAACAACTTTGCTTAGTAAAGTAGCGGGTAAAGCAAGGGGTCTTTCGTTCGTCCAATAAGTTGACTAACCAGCAATTTAAGAGACATTTATATCTTTTGCTTTCCAGCCGCTGGCGTACGTTGACGGGCGCGTGAGAAAGTGAACCTTTTTTCACTTGCTATCTTCGTTTCCACGTTCATCAGGAATTAGTCATCTTTCTGATCTTTTCAAGCGCGATTAGTCCTACCCGTCACAAGAGGACCACAGGGATCAAATTTTAACGGTTTAAATTTAGTATATTTTTGTTTTACAATCATATATTTTATATCAAATACCCTATATCAATAATATAAAGTTTTAAAAATTTGTATTTTTACTATAATTTGTTATAAAATTGTTTGTTTATATATAAAATGAATATTTATTCACTTTTACTTATTTTTATATTAGCTTAATTAATCTCCTTACAATTTTAAATAATTATTTTTAATTAATTTTATATTATTATCTAAATTCTTTTTTTATATTAAAATTGGGTTTAAATGATCAAATTTGGATTTGCTAAACGATAAATGATTGGATTCGGTTTTGAGTAATAAAATTTAAATAATAAATAACCGAACACACATAAGTATGTTCCCACACTAGCTGTTACAAAAGATTGGTACTGCAAACTTTAGCTTATATTTTGCAGCATCCCGAGGAAGCATGTTAGGCAGTACATTCAAGCTTTTGCTATTCCATGGTAGGAAATACGGATTACATTTACATTTCAAACGAACCCTATCTAAAATACACAAAAGATTGGGTTCCATATAAGTAGTGTTCCCATTGAAGCCCTCTACGATTGCTTTGCAGTCACTCCAAAAAACAGCATTCATCAGTTTCATATTCATAGCATAAGAAACCCCGACTTAATGCCATCAGTTCAGCTTCATGCAGAGAGTTGCATCTTCCTGCTCCCCATTCTGCAAAAGTTATAATATTAGCATGATTCATCTGTTTCATAGTCGTAGCATAAGTAACCTCCTTAAATAATGCCATCAGTTCAGCCTCTTGCAGAGAGTTGCATTTTCCAGCTCCCCATTCTGCAAAAGTTATAATATTAGCTTGATTTTGTACGTAACAAAAGCCTGACCAGAGCAGCCATCATTCTCCACATAACTACCGCCCACTCTAAAATACACATTAGGTAGAAAAGACACCCGTAACACCCAAATTCGGTTCACTCACAAACTGGATAAAAAATGCTATTGACAACTGAACCGTTCACTAATCTACTTAATTCAGATTAAGCTAACTTGGATCTACCCTCGACGTCTTAAGATAATAATGCAAATATTCAATGTATGAATGAGATGTTTAGGTTCTACCGTTGTTCTAGATGCATGATATGAAATGTATTTAATATTCAAAATAAAATAAACTCGTAAAAAGTTCCAAAAATAAGATTTTTAAAATAAAACGGATAGATATGACCACTATGAGTTTTTGGTCATGCCTTTTGGATTGACCAATACTCCAGCAGCATTTATAGACTTGATGAACAGGGTGTTCAGTCCATATTTGGACTAGTTTGTGGTCTGATATACTTTTCGTCTAGGGAAGAGTATAAGCAACATCTGAAGATCGTATTACAGATATTAAGACAACACAGATTGTATAGAAAGTTTTCGAAGTGAAGTTTCTAGCTTTCAGATGTGGATTTTCTATGCCATATCCTCTCAACAATAGGTATCTCAATAAATCTAGACAAACTATAAGTAGTAGTACAATAAGAACACCCGAAGACACTTATAGAGGTTCGGAGTTTCCTAGGCCTCGCTAAATACTACAGACAGTTCATTCAGGGTTTCTCTTCTATAACAGCCCCTCTTACACTACTGACTAGGAAGGAAGAATGATTCAGATAGATAAATGAATGTTAGCAAAGTTTCAGGACGCTAAAAGAGATGTTGACTTTGGAGCAGAGTTTTAGGATGCCAGAAGGACATGAAGATTCTGTAGTTTACACAGATGCCTTAGGCATTGGTCTAAGTTGTGTTTTGATGCAAAAGGATAAGGTTATAGCCTATGCATCGAGTTAGCTCAAGGTGCGTGAGCGTAACTATCCTACACATGACCTAGAGCTCACAGCAGTCATATTCACTCTTAGAATGTGGAAGCATTACTTGTATGAAACATCTTTTAGACTCTTGATTGATCACCAAAGTCTGAAATATATCATCATGTAGAAAGATTTGAACAGTGGACAGAGAGGATGGTTAGAGCTGTTATCAGACTACGGGATCAACATAGCGTATTACGAGGGCAAAACAACTGTGATAGCAGATGTTTTAAGCAGGAAGTCAATTTGAGGCTTCGCAGCGATGTCAGTGACTCATCATGCTACAAGCCAGAGGCAGTTTGTCAGAATGATGGCAAGACTGACCATTCAGCTGAGTGTGCTTAAACAGATCAGTGTTTCACAGGAGAAAGATAAACTATTGAGTCAGTGGCTAGAGCAGGGAACATACTAGGAATTAGCCAGAGATGCAGATGGGTTAGTCAGACTGAGAGGTCGACTATTTGTGCCAGATGTTCCAGAGTATCTCAGACTTCAAAGTATGATTCTTCACAAGGTTCACACTTCGCATCCAGGTAGAGTGAAGATTCACCATGATGTCTAATGAACTTATTAGTGGTCAGGAATGAAGAGAGAGGTGTACGACACAGTCGCCAGATATTTGGTGTTCCAGCAAGTGAAAACCAAGTACGTACATCCAGGTGGAATACTAAAACCATTGGAAACCCAAGAATGAAAGTAGAAGAGCATAGCGTATGACTTTGTAGTCGGTTTGCCAAGAACCTGCCAACAGAAAGATGCCATTTGGGTCATAGTACATCAACTTATAAAAAGTGCACACTTCATACCAATAAGGATGGATCACCCAGTGACCACTTTGGCCACGTTGTACATAGATCAGATAGTCAGGTTATATAGAGTGTCACAGGAGATCATATCAGACAAGGATCTGATGTTCACATCTTGATTTTGGAAAGCTTTTTAGGCAGCCATGGGCACTGAGTTAAGATTCAGCACAAGCTTTCATCCTTAGACACATGGGTAGACTGAGAGAACCATACAGATACTAGAGGATTTGGTCCAAACATACATTTTGAACTTTGGGGGAAGTTGGGAAGAGCATCTACCTTTAGTAGAGTTATCATATAGCAACAATTATCAAGCCACAATTGAAATGACACCATTCGAAGCACTATATAGTAGACCATGTCGATCCCTAGTACGTTGAGTACATGGCAGTGAACCAGTGGTAATTGGGCTAGAAATGATCTAGCAGACACAGGAGGTAGTAATGCGGATCAGGAAGAGAATGAAGTCAGCTCAGGACAAACAAAAAAATTATGCCGATCAACACAAACGCAAGGTTCATTTTGCGTTAGGAGATAGCATTTTCCTGAAGTATTTTCTAACTAAGGGAAACATGACCTTCGGGATGTGTGGGAAACTCAGTCTGCGATATCTCGGACCATTTGAAATAATTGAGTGCATTGGACCAATGGCTTACAGGCTAGGGTCGCCTCATCTATTAGTTGTACATGATGTCTTCTATGTGTTATCGCTGAAGGTGTACCATCCGGACAACTCTCATTTTATCAATTTTAGAGAGATATAACTGCAACCAGACCTCATATATTGAGAAGATGCAATCAAGATTGGGGATCGCCGAGTGAATGTTCTCCAAAGAAAAGAAGTTCCTCTAGTATGAGTTCAACGAACTTGACGAGGAGTTGAAGAGTCCAGATGGGAATGTGAAGATGAGATGAGGAAGAGATACCCAGATATATTTGAGCAACCAACTTCATGACCAGGTAATCTAGCTGAGACTTAGCACTTTCAAATTATGGATGAGTTTGAAACCTCCTTAGGTAAAATTTCAAGGGCAAAATTTTTCTAAGGATGGAAGGTTGTAAAACCCGTGACTCGAGTCATAATTTTAAAGTAGCGAACTAGTCAGTTTAGCCATCGGTTCGAGTCGAGTCAATTTCATGACACATGTGCTGAGCCAAGGCCAACCGTGCCTTATGAACGATGAAGGTCAAGTGTACCCGAATATAGGATGATAACGTCAAAATAATGATGAAAAATGAATTATTAGAGTATGTAATTATATATATATATATATATATATATATATATATATGATTGTAGAATTATTTTTAGGCTGAATAATACATTAGGACGTATTATATAGCTTTTTAGGCAGGTTATTAGTTATAGAACATGTTATTTTGATGTTATGGAGAATATTATATTTTATGAGATTTTTTCATATCTTTTGGATTTTTTAAATTTATTAGGAGTTAGTTATTATTTTTAACTCGAGCCAGAGTCGAGTCAACTTTTATTTACAAAATTGCCTTCCAAGTGACACCTCGAATCTCGCTCGCTCACAAACCGAACCAGAACATCACGGGTCCCGAAGGGATCTATTCTCAGCGTCTCAAAATGGAAGATGTTAATCGTCAGGCATGGATGAATGCGTAGAACCCTAATATATCACTACAAAAATGACATGACAACTAGTTCGTACAAAAAATAACAACGATAAAATCGATAAAAAATTGTGAAATAAAACGGACAGAGTCTCCCCTAAAAACACAATTAGGGGCCAGCCTATCAAATAAACATGTATAAATATATAAAACCATCAACATCCATTACACCATATTTGTCACATAAATATTTAATTTAGTCACATCAAAATATTCTATAGTTTTTGGTCTCGACCCACCTGTTTATTTTATTCACATTTTTAAGTTTTTATCGTTTAGTCTGCACACTTGTCACTATCCAGTTCTATATACCAAAAATCTCCATCATATCGTCTTTATATCATGCAATTTCATCACAAGTATTTCATTTTCATAATGACACAACAAAACAACCAAAACAACCATTCATTCGGCGGGTGGGCGTGTGTGTGCAAGGTAGGTCATTGCTCCTCCATCCAAGCCAGCGTATCAGTATTTAATCATCACCTACATATATATAAAGAAAAACCTTAGTAACGAATGTAACTAGTCCAAAAATATAACTACATAACAAACTGGTAAATGAGAGCTGACTCTCATTTTGAATAAAAATGTTTATATACTTCTCATAAACTGTTTTAAGGGCATCTACTAAGGAGCCATTGGGTTGCAAACCATGTAGCGTCCCAAACTGATTGGTCTGATGCCTCTCTTGGTATTTTCTCATTTTCTTGGTCCCTTTGGACTACCAGTATATCCTAAGTCATTTCCTTTCCTCTATAATTCTCCTGGCCTTGAGCACGAAAGCTGAGTACTTTTGGGCAAGTTACCTTTAGTACCCTTTGAACCACAAGTCTGAATGTGCATTGTACTAAACATTACCTGTAAACCTCCATGTTTCTCTATGTGCGAAGAACTCAAAACAGGAGTTGTTAAGATCCCTCGGGAATGGAATACCTCACTCACTAATCCAAAGCCCGCTTTGAGTGGCACGTCCACCCGCTCATGCTACGTGCGAGTCGATTTTCCCATCTTTTGTCTCACTAAAATATAATAAAACTATATATATGTCTAAAAAGGGATTTATATAATATGCCCAAAGGCAAATTACGATGGACCTTATTTTTGAAATCAAACTAGAGGGATCTCATCCTTGAGGGTTATTAATCCAAAAAATCGATTGATTAAATGACCCAAGTTAAGTGGGATTTGACAAATCGCCACTTAACCCGTCTACAAGTAATAAAAGAAACATACAATGGAATATAGTATAAAGTCGGGAACGAGTCCTAAATATACCTGATAGAAGCTTTGAGCATATTCTCGTGCCTATGCGGCAAGCTTCTGCTCTGTACCTACACATCAAACTAAAAGTTAATGCCCGCTTATGATGCATCCACAATCCTATAGCATACACACATCAATCATACTCACATCAATCACAATCAATATAAGATTTTGTACGTTGCATTGCATTAGATTACGATAATTACTTAATTTACCTAATTAGTTCCTTAACATTCATTTTAATTATAATACAAATATCTAACATAGCAATTCATCAATCCTAGCATGTCATGCTAACAGTCATCAATTTATATAATTAAATCAGGGTTAATTATATCTCGCGTCATCGGCAATTGGCAACGGCTAGCGTTTAGCCCGGCTTAAGGCTCAAATTCGGCACCTGACGGCATTCGAAGTTCTATCGGGCTTGACTGGATGAGTTCAGCGAAAGATCAGACAAATTCCAACGACTCTTGTTTTTTGACATTTTTTTGGCAAGGCAATCAGGGCTATGGGTAGACACTGGCTCGGCGAGCTCAACCCAATGGTGGTGGCAGTGAAGACGGTAACAATGGCGATGACTGCCAATGGCGGTGATGAGTAGGCCGGGTTGGTCAGCCTGTCTGATCGGGCCATGGCCAGCCTCGACGGTGACACTGGGTATGGGGGAAAGGGTCAGGGGTCAAAGGCAGAGGCGTCAGCGGTGGAATCCTGTTGTGGAGTGTGTCATGGTTGCTTGGCGATTCAGCCTCATGGGGGCTGGCTGGGGGTGGGGGGAAGAAAGTGTCAGGGGTGCTCAGTGGCAATTTTGTGAATAAAACTTGACTCGACTTTGACTCGAGTGAAAAATAATAATTAACTTGTAATAAATCCTAAAAGAAATCCATAAAAAATAGGAAAAAATTTTTATAAAATATAATACACACCATAACATCACAATGACATGCTTTATAACTAATAACCCAACCAAACTACCTTATAATGCATCTTAATGCATTATTCAAAAAAAATCTGGGTGTACTCTTATATATTCTGATAACTCATTCTGCTATTGTCTTACTAACGTTATCATCAGGTACTTGGGAACACATGACCCTTATGGTTTATAATATACGACCGGCCTCGGCTCAGTATGCATGTTTTGAAATTGACTCGACTGAAAATAGAAACCCCCACTTGGGTCACGGGTTTTACAAACCAAAACTCTTCCCCTGATGCCTTCCCCTTCTCATCCTGTCATCACCTTGACGTCGCCACCGATGCCTCCTCCAACCACCTCATCGCCGTAGATTGACGCCTCTGCCTTTGCCGAAGCGTCGCCGAGATACCCCCCACCATCATGGCCGCCACCGGGCCTCCATGCCGCATGGGAACCGCACACTAGCCCAGCGCTCTTGACGCTGTTTCCCCACAAATTGCGCCACTCCACCACCGCCGTGCTGCTATCGCCCTCCCCCTTTGACCCGAGATGCTTTTCTCTCCACCAAGCGCTGCCGCCGGCAACCATCGCTGCCACTGCCTCCCTCACTACCACTATGGTCGGGTCAAGCTCTCTGAGTCGATGCAATCCCACAGCCCTGATCTTTGCACCAAAAAGTTGCAGGAAATCACCGAAAAATACTAGAAAATCGTTAAAAACTGTCGAAAAATCGGATTTGCTGGAATTAGCCAAAAATTGCCAAATTTTCGAGGATTCTCTCCAGATTCCTCTAGCCAAACCCAATCAAATTTGGGATGCCTTCAGATACTGAATTTGAGTCTTGAATCGCGCGATAAAATCCTAATCATCATCGATCATCAACAGTGAGAGGTATAATTACTTTAGACCTAATTAATTAAAATTGATAATTATTAATACAACATGTTAGAATTTGATTGATTGGCATGATAAAATATTTTGATTGTAAATAAAATAAATTTGTATGATTTGAATTGTATTGAAATAAATGTTAATAAACTAATTAAGTAAATTAAGTATGAATTATTAATTAACTGCAACGTAGCCTAGAAAATTATGATGTGGATTGATGTAAATGCCTGATATGATATAAGTATGTTAGTTAAGACGTGTATGAATACATCATAGTGGATGTTAGCTTTTTGTTTTGATGTGTAAGTACAAAGTACGAGTTCGTCGTCTAAGCACGTGGACACGATTACTGGGGTCTGTTTAGGACTAGCTTCTGGTTTGACTCTCTCATTCTGTCGTAATTTATTTTCACAGGTAAGCGGACATGTTGGGTAGTGGATTTATCATATCCCACTCCACATGAGTCATTTAATTGTAGGAATTTTTGGATTAATAACCCTCAAAGATGAGATCCCTCGAGTTTGTTTTTAAAAACTAAGATCCAGATCATAATACATTCGGGCCTACTATATTAAAATCCCTACCCAAACCTATGCATATAATATTTTCTAGATTTTTGAGTGAGATGTGAGATAAGGAAAAGTCAACTCGCACGTGCAGCGAGAGGTCACATGCTAGTCAAAGCCGGCTCTGGATTGGTGAGCAAGTTGTTCCACTCCTAAGGGATCTTGACAACTCCACCTTTGAGTTTCTCAAACCTAGAAAACTGTGGAGGACTACGGGTACGACAATGCATCACACGTGTAAACTTGTGGATTCAAACGGTGCATGCCTAAGAGTGTTCAGCCTCTATGCTCAAGGCCAGGAGTGATACGGAAGATGTAGAGGGCTTTAGGATAATTGATTTTCCCATGCAAAGGATAGTTTGAAAATGTCGAGGCATCTGACAAGTTAGAATGAGACGTTGTTAAGCCGAGGTTGACGACTCTTGATTAATGCCCTTATGAGAGTTTTTAATGCAGCAGTATATAAATGATTTCATTTAACAGGAGAGTCAGTTTACCTTTGCTAGTTTAATTATTAGTTATTTCTATTCCAGTAGCACTCGTTACTGAGGTTTTTATATTATACATGTAAGTGAGAACCAAAATGATCGAGTGTTGTCTAGACTGTGGAGGAGTAGCAATGCACCATGCATACATGTACTTGCCAAATAGAATGAAAATTATAGTGTGATAAATTGTTGTGAATTATGATGAATAAATATTATGATGATTTATTGCATGAAATATTTGGTGTGAAAATAATGATGTGATCTATGTGTATTGATTAATAAGATTAGAATTGATCAAGATGAGCTAATAGGGTTGAAACCCGAAACAAAATAAAGATGGTTATGATGTCATTGTGTGTGAAAAGTAAAAATATTTTAGCATTGTTTTATGTTTTTATCGTTATATATATATATATATATATATATATATATATATAATATTTGTTGTTGACAGGTTGGTTTATATTACACTTTTAGGAAAAAATCCGTCCATTTTGTTTTAAAAATCTTTATTTTTCGAGCTTTTAACGAGTTGGCTTTGTTTTGAATATGGTTGGCATATCACATCATACACCTAGAACTACGTTAAAACTTAAACATCTAATTCATACATTATATATTTGCATCACCATCCTGAGACGTCAAGAGTAGATTTGGATTGGCTTAACCGAATTAAATAGATTAGCGAGCAATTTGATCACCGGTAGTATTTTTGGTTCGGTTTGCTGGTGAAATGAATTGAGGTGTACAAAAAATATTCAATAATCTTAAAATATAGAAAAAAAAGTGGGGTTTATCATGGAGAAAACTTGAAAATCAGCACATACTAACCTTTAAAATTTTCCAAATATAAAATTAAATCCAAAATTTTTCTCCACGGTAAAAATTAGCGTGGAGAAGACTCCATTATATTTTTTTGAAACGTGGATAAAAATCAATTTTTTTGTAGTGACTAGGCATTCATAACTAAAACCCATAAATTATTGGTACAAATTGAAAATGGGAAGGAAGTTGCCCATGAAGTGGTAAATCAGATTTAGGTGTCTTGATCGACTGTGTCATGGTAGTTCAAGTCAACTATTGAAGATCATAATTGTGGTTGCCTATTAGTTCATTAATTAATTGATTAGTCGATCCCGCCGTAATTGTCGGTTAGAAGGTATTAGCTGCACTGCGACAATCTTAACTGAATTCGTCTATAGAAGACGGTCACAACATTCTGGAACGGGACACATCATAGGCAGAATTTCTAGCACAGTTGCAGCTACCAGCCCAGCCCCTCGTATGTTGAGATAGATATATATCGAGTAGGAAACTGGATCAGGTCGACTTTAGGGAGATGAAATTGAAGAGCAATGCATCGGTCTTTTCGGAGAAATCCTAGGAAACATATACATACATGGGATTAGGTGTGGATGATGCAAAAGAGGAGATCATCATGAGTATATATATGCACTAGTTCTTAGTTCGTTGATGACGAAGAGTAAATTTACAAGGGTGATATATGCATAAATAAAATCTGAGAAACCGAGGAAGTACACATCGGCGCAAATACGTGTAGGTAGAGAGGGCAAGGGAGGACCAAGTCAAAGGTGTAGGAAAGTCAACTTCCCGGTTTAACAGGGATCTGGAACAACTTGTAGTTTCCACCAGCTTGCCGCTCGCAGCTAGCCTATGGCTAGCCATTCCGATTCAACACGCTTTCAAATTAATTTCTTTTTCTCTCATTTTTTAAACTCGCAATCTTCTTCAATCCTTCCTATATAAGTACAAGAGTACTTGCTCCGTTAGCCTACTTGAAAAATACCATCAGCACCCAACCTTCCCATTACACTATTTTTCTCTCTCCCCCTCTCTCCCCGGCCAGTACTCTAGCTTCTGATCTCTGGTCTGTTCTCCTCATCTTCTCATAATTAAGTATTAGAGCTAGCTAGCGAACATGGTGGGAGTGGCTACCCCGGCCGCCGTCGCAGGTGACGGCGACGGAGTCAGAATGATCAATATTCCGGCGATCGATTTCTCCGGCAAGAAGTCCCAAAAGTTACAGCACATTCTCAAGGCCTGTGAGGATTACGGATTCTTCAAGGTGGTCAATCATGGTGTCCCCCAGCAGGTGATTGAGGGGATGGAAGCCGAGGCGCTTCACTTCTTTGCCCGCCCGGCTTCTTTCAAACAGTTGGCTGGTCCGGCCAATCCTCTGGGCTACGGGCGCAAGTACATCGGTTCGAATGGGGACCAGGGTGAGCTCGAGTACCTCCTTTTGGACACAGATGCTCTTTCCATCTCTCGCCGGTCCAAATCCATTTCTACTGATCCGGAAAAGTTCTGGTACGATTTACCAGCTCTATACTAATTAATATCCATTTAACATTTTTAATCTATGTCTGATCTTATTTATTACGTCAGCAATAAACTGCCGGTTACATCCCCCCCCCCCCCCCACTTCTCTTTGTCTGGAGTTCGACAGACATAATAAAATGTTTGAACCTTTTTTTATCGACATTTTATTTTATGCGAGCTAGGAAATGTAGATATGCCAGTACTGCGTACGTTCTTCGCTGTCATGTTTGCTGTGGGGAATAATTAGATCAAATTAATCTGAAATAATAATTTTTGAGTAGTCAACCAGCAGGCTCAGCTTGGAATCTCTATTAATGAGTGAGAGCCTTCTCTTCGATCAAGACATACGACCTCATATAAATCTGTTTGTACAATATGATATTAATAAATTAAATAATTGTTTAAAATATAAATTAAACATATATATATATATGTTTATTTATTTATTTATCTATGTATGGCACATGCATGCAGTGCGGCGGTGAATGATTATGTAGCAGGAGTGAGGAAGTTGGCATGCGAGATATTGGAGATGGTGGGGGAAGGATTGAGAGTCAAAGACGAAGCAGCCTTGGCCGACCTGATTAGGGACGCCGACAATGACTCCCTGTTAAGGCTGAATCACTACCCGCGTTGGAAGGAAAAGAGCAAAGATAAGAGCGTGGTGGACAATATGTCTGATCACCGCGTGGGCTTCGGCGAGCACTCCGACCCCCAGCTCCTCACCCTCCTCACCTCCAACGACGTCGGCGGCCTCCAGATCTCTCCCCACCCCGGCGTCTGGGTTCCCGTCCCCCCCGACCCCACTGCCTTCTTTGTCAACGTCGGCGACGCCTTGCAGGTACGTGTATATATATCTTCGTGATTGTTATTATTTTCTAGCTAGCTAGCTACTCCAAGTTTATATCTTCTATTGACTAATTATTATCTATATATCCTTACACACAAAATATATGTCGTGGAAGCCACTCATATGTACACCAGCAGACCGTCGTACTAATTCTCTCTCTCTCTCTCTCTCTCTATATATATATATTAGCATTTCATTTATCTATAATAAGATAATGAAACGGTTTCTCATGTATATATACACTCACACATATGTCAGTTTAATATCCGGGTGTGAACATGAGTACCACAGTAGACAAGCTCGCACGTTAACCATTGACTAGTATTAATCAGCAACCTGATGGTCAAGTTTATGGTTTACATGTTCTCACGCTAGAAGACCGTGTCTGCTAAACGCCGGCCTAATTAATTTACAAGTGATTACTTAAATATGTATATTCCATCTACTAGTACCCAGCTAGGATTTGATCAACGCCCCCCACTTTTGGGAGCGAACCTAGCCTCTTCTCCTTCCTGCATGTGGCAGGCAGTATAAATGGTGAAGATGACTAATTAATTAATTTGATTACTATTTGATGCAGGCTTTGACAAATGGAAGGCTGGTGAGTGTCCGACACAGGGCCATGGCTAACTCTTGCAAGTCGAGGTTGTCCATCATGTACTTCGCCGCCCCTCCTCCTCATGCACGGATTTCTCCGTTGCCGGAGATGGTTTCTCAACAAAATCCGCCGCTCTACCGGCCCTTCACTTGGGCTGAGTACAAAAGGGCCACTTATGCTCGTCGGCTCGCTGATCGTCGCCTGGACTTATTCAAAGCTAACTCAGTCGATAATCAATATTAATATTGACTTTCTCGACACATATTGAACATTGTCTTTGCGTACACACAACTGTTTCAAAATTGCCAACTTATAAAAATTCTGGCCGGGTAATTGCATGGACGAAGCTCGAGAAAGGATTGAGAATAAATTATTGACAGGGAGAAGTTTGCTTCAATTTCGCCTACCTGTCAGCACCTAGCATTATCTACGGCTAGCAAGTTATGATTCAGGAAGGTTGCTTAAATGTTCCTAATTTGTTTCGGGAAAACATCGTTTGCTAGATTAGCTTCATGTTTTTCACTCTAGTTATTCTTTGTACTATGTAGTCAGTTAGGCTATCATCCACCTATTATTACAGAAATGTGATTTGTTTGAACATTCCCCGTATCTTTTCTTAATCTTATCTAGATTACTATATCGATTTTAAATGTTTACGGGTTAGTGGCTTCGTGGCAGCCAAGCTAAATTTGTTGTACGAAAGCCATCGGGTGTTCCTTAATTCTCGTATTTGAGAAGTATAAGATAATTTTATAATTAAACAGTAGAATGGGGCTCAATTCATATTATGGTTTATGTTCTATTTAAAATTCAATAAATTTTTTTATTTAATAATTTAATCATCCTCTAATTTCACTTGGGTTTGGGACAAGGGATTGGTTTGGTCAATAATTAGCAAAAGTTTAAATTTTTTTTTTTTTTTAAAAAGCACATGTGGCCAGACTGGATCTCTAGCAGCCGCCCGCCAAGGGAACTCTACCCGCCTTTTCACTTGAAAAAGAATTTGCATGGTCCAATTTGACTTTTTTACCAACCCATTACTCTTTATACAAATTCAATTTCTAGCATGAAAGAAATATTTAGAAATTAAGTTATTAAGTAAAAAAATTATCATTTAATTAATAAATAAAGTATAAGTTAGTATTCATTTAATTATAAACTCCTCTGCTTATTTATGCCATGCTGGAGCTGTTTGGAACAATTATTTGCTCATCATGGACTAAATAAATATCTGAGTTTAAGATATATTACCTGTTATTTTATTTTGATAATTGATATCTACAGCCTTTTTTTTTCTCATTTTCCTTTTCATCGTGTAGGATGCTCTTAGCGTGGGAGCGACCTATAGATGTCCACATACGTAGGTCACCTTTATCTTGATGTTTTTAAAATTAAAATATAATTTTTACTTCAAATTATTTTTTTGCGGTCGTCACATTTCAGCGTTTTGCTAGCAAATAATTAATAATTCTATCCCTATAAAATGCACAAATAATATGGATAAATCTCAAAAGAATCCCCTTGTAATCTCTACTTCGTATATTTGATAAATGCCTCAAAGGAGTCCCCTCATCTCTACTTCTTTAAAACACTAATCCTACGAAAATATGATTAATACAAAATAAATCTCAAAGAAATTCCGTCGTAATCTCTACTTCTGATCATAATATGTCGTATCACGATACGTTCACCAATCCGGCCGATACATATAGGATTTGTAAATGAATGATACTTTGTTGGGGCGTACACCGACACAAAAAATGTCATTTTTGACCGATTCTAAACTTTTCCCCTTTCCCGGTTTACATGAGTTAGGAGTTGTTAGTGAGACTTGGGTAATTGGATAATAGAATTCATGTCATGAGTGTTTTTTTATTGTCCTTGTCTTGAAGAAATATCTATAATTTATTTAATCCAATTCTAAGTAGCAGATAATTTTTTTATGATGTTATAATAAGGAAAAGGTTAATCAATTATAAGTGGAAAATTATTTGATCCGCCTCGTAACTCTTATTGGTATTAGCCAATTATATGGCGGGAATTAAGTGTGTTTAAGATGACCAATACCATTAGTGAATCAAGATCTCTCCACTTTGTTTGTCATATGATGGGCTATTTCATTCTTAAAGACAAAATAATATTGTAATGATTATAATATTTTTTTGATAATTTTTTCACAAGGGAAATTAATGAATTAAATTTAAATCATTTTATTTGTATTAGTCTGATACATATCAAAATTTTCAAGGTCCAATGCATACCTGCACTTCTGATTAATATCCCAAAAGAGTCTACTCATTGTAATGGAGCCCAAAGTATAACATAATGAGTATAACATAATATGTGTAACACCCTAAATCCGGTCCACACTCGTGAACCGAACCGGCATGTTACAGGCCCCGGTTAAGTCGGCTAACCCGAACCTAACTCATGCGGATCCAATCTCGGCGTCTTAAGATGAAGATACAACTCGCAATGCATGGATGAATACACAAACCTAACATGGTACTACATGAATGACATGCAAGTCAGAGTACACACCAAAACCATCCCGATAAAAATTAATAAAAGTTTTGAAATATGACGGACAGAATTTCCCCTAAAAATGCAATTAGGGGCCACCCTGTCAAATATACATATAAAAATATATATGACCAAGTATCAAACAATTTCATTCACGCAGAATCTAATTTACTATACACTCATTCTGAAGCTTGGGTTTCAACCCATCACACTTTTGCTGCGCTACTCTGATCATTTCATTTCCTCATCTCATTGTCAAGCCTCAAACATTTACTCATAGCATGTTTATAAAATAACATCATAAACAAAACATTAAACATTCAATCACCCGATGTGTGTGTGCAGAAGACCTTATTGCTCCTCCGTCCTGGCCGGCCATCCATCTCGTGCTTATCACCTACATATATATAAGAAAAACGTCAGTAACAAGCGTTACTGGTCCGGAAAATAAAATAACTATAACAAGCTGGCTATGAGAGCAAACTCTCATATGAACGAAATCATCATATACTCCACGTGAACACTCTGAAGGGCACTACTGAGGAGCCACTGGGCTGCAGACCCGGTAGCATCCCGAACTTACTGCTCTGCTGCTGGTACTGTGCTACTCTCAGCACTTCTTTTTCAGTACTTCTCGTGAAACTTTATCCTAAGCCCTCTCCTTACCTCCATATTTCTCCTGGCCTTGAGCACGAAGGCCGAGTACTCTCAGGCAGTCGCCTTTAGTACCCTTTGAACCACAAGTCCGGACATGCGCTGTACTAAACAGTACCCGTAAACCTCCACGTTCTCCGGGTGTGAGGAACTCAAACGCGGAGTTGTCAGGATCCCTCGGGAATGGAACAGTCCGCTGGCACTAATCCAGAGCCCGCTTTGACTGTCACGGCATCCTCTGCATGGTACGTGCAGTCGGTTTCTCCATCTCTCGTCTCACTGAAAACTCGATAAAACTATATATATAGGCCTGGGAAGGGATTCATATAATAGGCCCGAAGGCAACTTGTGGTGGATCTTGTTTTCGAAATCATCCTCGAGGGATCTCATCCTCGAGGGGTTATTAATCCGGAAATATTCGATTAAATGACCCGAGTTAAGTGGGATCCAATAAAACACCACTTAACCCGTCCTGCAAATAATAACATAAACATACAATAGAAGAGCGTAAAACAAGACGAGTCCTAAACGGACCTGGTAGAAGCTCCAAGCGTGTCATCGCGCCTAGGCGGCGAGCTCCTATTCCGTACCTACACATCAAAACTAAATACTAACGCCCGCTAACTAAATGATGCATCAAACTCAACACAATTAAACACAGAATCATCATCAAAATAACCATCAAATAATTATAAGAGTAAATAATCCTAACTCAACTACTCATACCATATTTTATTCTGTTCTTCTAAGTTGCATCGTACTAGTTTAACATGTTCATACACAATTCATCTCATTAGATCACTTCATTCACTAATAATCTATCATGTAACTTTCATTTCATCCCTAATTAGTCATTAATCCATACACATTATCATGCTCAACTCGATCTACCTCATTAAATCACTCCCTATTCATTCTCAATTAATTGCATCATGCAATCATCACTACACTCATACTCATATGTTTATCATGACAATTATTTAATTCTAGCATGTTATACTAACAATCATAATCAATTTTAAAGAAATCAATCGGAGGTAATTATACCTCACGTCGTCGGCAATCGGCGACGGTTAGGGTTCCGTCGCGCGCCTCGGAGCTCGAATTCGGCGCTCCTCGGCGTCCAAAGCTCGATCGGGCTCCACCGGGTGAGCCCCGCGGAAGATCCGATGAATTCCGGCGAATTCTAGAAATTCCGATTTTCCGGCGGCAGTTGCTGGCGGTTTTCCGGCGACTTCCGGTGGTTTTCCGGCAACCATTGCCGGTGGTATCTACTAGCTGGATAGGGGTCATGTAGGGTACCCTCGGAACCGGCTCGACGAGCCCGACTCATCTACGAGGTCGACGCGGCCAACGGAGGAGGCGGCTCGCCGGAAAACGGCTAAAACAGAGCGGCGACGTTGGGTCGCTAAATCCGGCCGGCCAGGGCGGCGATGCCCTCCGTTCCGGTCGGGGAGGGTCGCTGGGTGGTCGGTGGTGCTGAGGCGACCACTGGATGACGGCTGCGACGGTCGCCGGCGGCGGGATTGGCGACGGAAACGCAACGCGGCCGCGGCGTCGTGGCGTGGTTTCCTCGCGTCGCGGCGGTCCGATGGGGGCCGGACCTAGTCCGGGCGGCAGGGCGACGTCGTCGCCGAGCTGGGCGGCGTCGGTCGACGGCCCGGCGGCGCCGACAGCGGCGGCGGTGGCGCGCGAACAGGGGCGGCGCGGGCGAGGGTTTGGGGAAGAAGAAAGGAAAAAGTCGAGGGTGTGTGTGGTGGCAAACTCGTAAATATTACTTGACTCGTCTCCGACTCGAGTCAAGTATAATAACTAAGTCGTATTAAATCCTAAAAAATTCATAAAAATCGGGAAAAATCCCGTAAAATCAAACAAATACCAAACATCGTAATGATATGCTCTAGAACTATCAACCCACCCAAAATGCCCGTAACGCGTCCTAACGCGATAAACGGCCTAAAACTAATTCTACGATCCATTATATATAAAAATAATAAAAAAAATGACTGACATACTCTCATATATCTGATAACTCATTCTGTTCTGCTGTGTTCATGACGTTATCATCATATACTTGGGTACGCATGACCCTCATAGCTCATACACGCGACCGGCGTCGGCTCGGTACACGTGTCCTGAAACTGACTCAACTCGAAAAATAACGGTCGACCCGACCGGTTCTGAATATAAAACCCTAACTCGAATCGTGGGTTTTACAATATGTCTAAGTTATTTTCTTAAAAATAGCTAAATAAAATTAAAAATTTATACTCTCATTCTCACAAATAAATTAGATGTTACTATAATAAGTATTATATGTAGAACTAATTTGAAAGATCTTATAATCCACCCATCTCAGGAATAAAATAATGGACATAAATCATTTTTTAAAAAATTGGTTAACTAAAGGTAACATAAGTCATCTCTTCAAAAGTGGGTTATTTCTTTAAAAGTGGTTAAGCAAAGTTGAAAATCTATACTTTTATTCCAATTAATAAATTGGACTTTACCTCGGTAATTATTATATATAAAACTAAATTGATAGATTTTACAATCCACTGACTTTAAAAATTTTATCTACATAATTATTACACTTGGCCCGTTGTATTTTTAGCCCAGGTGACTTCTTTGATCTATAACCAAAAGCCTAACTAATATTCATATTCCAAAGTAAGGCTTAATGAGTCTAAGTCATCTATTTAAAAGTAGTTGACCGAAATTGAATATCTAAAATTTATTTTTACTAATAAACTAGATCTTACCCAATAAATATTAAATATGAGATAAAATTGAGAGATCTCATATTTACGATTCCTAATTCTTTAAATTACTACACTGATTAGGATAAACCCCATGAATACACAAATAACACAAACAAATAATTCCCAAAGGGAAGTCTTTGTGATCTATGCTTCTTCGTGTATTTGATAACTGTCCCGTGCGAGTACCTTCATGATCTCTCGTTTTCAATTCAGCTATCCCAAAATAATTTTGATCCAAAAAGCGAAGGAAAAATGAAAACTTCTTTAAAATACTCACCGGTTAATTAAGGATAAATCCCATTAATATACGAATAACACAGATAAATCCCAACGAAATCCCCTCGTGATCTCTACTTCTTTATATATTGATAAACATCCTAAAAGAGATATATCATGATCTCTACTTCTTTAAAAGATTACGCAGGTTATTAATTAATAATAAACCCACAATGAACCCCTCCTCTTTACTTCTTCAAAACACTGTTATCTAGCTACTATTTTGTATTGCTCCATCTTTTTTAGCCTCTTAGATCCTTTATGTAAGTTCTTCGTGGCCATCAGTTAATTTATATTTATGATTATCATTTACCTATGTTTGTGGTCATAGTTTGACTATTTTGATTTAATTTTATTTGGTGTGGTTTATGTCATAATATGTAGGAAAGCATACGCCTTTCATGTCCCAACTCATACACAAGCAGTAAGGTATTTTATACGAAGTTTCGTAGCCAATTTTCTATTGTTTTTGCGTATTAATTTTGTACGCTAAATTTGTTTGGACTATTCCTATTTTGTATTTAATTAAAGTAGTTTTAACTTTATGCCTACATATACAAGAAGTGCGGAAATTTTTATGAAGTTTCATACCCGATTTTATTTATTTTTATAAATTTTCTATTGTTCCTTTTTTATTTAATTAGAGTAGTAATTAATTTTTCTTCTTAGTGTTTCGATGCATTGATTAACCAAATATGTATACTATTACATATTTGTTTGACTGAATAAAATATTGCAGTTTTTTCATACTAAATAGAAAAATACCTCTTCTGCAAAATTTTATTTAGGTGGCAAAGTTTCTTCCAAGCTTCTAACAAAACATATTAGAATAGTACTGCAGCCCTCCTAGAAGGAAGTTCTTCAATCAAAATTTCCCCTAACACCATGAAGTCTTATACGTTTTTAGTAAACAAACAAAATTATTTCAGACGATCAAGGTAATGTTTAATTTGCATGGCACGGGTCATTAGCTAGTTAACAATTAATAAAGCTCAAAAAATGAAATGACAAAGAACCGAGCCAAATCGAAATTGAATTATCAATTTAGTTCAGTTTCGAACTAATTCAATTAGGTTTTTGACCGGGGAGTAGAGAAACTAAAATGTATATTGATATTTTGGTTTGTAACCGAGCCAAATGGAACCGAATATTAAAAAATTTATATTTTTATGTTAATTATGATGAATATATTTGTAACAAATTTTTATCAGTCTAATATGATATATACATGTAGAATTACTTGTTAAATGATTACGTTAAGTAAAATAATGATATGATTTTTATAAAAAAATTATAAAAATCTTTTTTTATAACCATGGTATTCTTTGGTTATTTGATTGCTGAATAGAATTAAGCGAAATATTTAGTTCGGTTCAGTTCAATTTTGGGAGTTGCTCAGATTGGTTCTATTCGATTCGATTTTAGGAGTAGTTCAGTTCGATTCTGGCTACAAAATCCAGCCGCTGAATATAATTTTGTTAATTTGATTCAGTCCATTTGGTAACCCCGAGCCCTACTTAAATAAATTCTTAATTTATGAGTTTTCGGCAGACATGAACCGGTGCAAACCATGGTTGCATAAATCGGAATCGGAATCGGAATCGGTTTTTCAAGGAGTCGGAATCGGAATTGGAATCGGTCTAAATCGGATAGGAATCGGTCCAATTGAATTGGTCCAAATCGATCATATATAATAATTTAACAACTCATAAATAAATATATAAAAATTAAATATTGATGTCATTTTGATATTATTATATATATTATATTTTATGATATTTTCTTATATTTTTTAGATTTTTTTAAAAATTATTTTGAATTAGTTATTATTTTATACTCGAGTCGAACACGAGTCAAGTTTTAATTACAAAAATGCTACCACAGTTATTTCTCACCAACGGTCCTTCCAAGTCGTCGTCACTGCCACTGCCGCCGCACCCCCTCCCCGGCCTGCCCTGCCCCGCCCTGTGCCCACCGTGCCCCACCTCCCCCGCCAGCCCCTCCCTCTTCCTCCCCACCTCCCCCCACCGACCGCGCCTCGCCCCTCCAGATCGTCCCCCCGTTGCCCCGTCGCCGCTATCGGGTAAGTTTAGGTTTTTAAATTTTCAATTTCAATTTCAATTTTACCCTTATTTAAATAATTGAATTAATATTATACTTAAGACATTTTGGTAATTTACCCAAAAATCGATTTTTCCCGATCCACCCTGATTTCGAATCCGATTTAAATTGGCCGATTTTACTCGGAATCGGCCGATTTGTGCAACAGTGGTGCAAACGCCTCTTGTAATTAAATGTATGAATTGTGATAAAACACGCCCGGCGCATGGGCCATGAAAGCTAACACATAATTGTAGAATTTATTCTTGAGCCCATTAATTCATCGACGACAGAGAAAGCTCTTTGATTTTGAAGAGGCAGAATGCACGATATCGCTCACACCGTATCATCTTTTTTTAAAATATCAGGTTAATCAATAGTTATGGCTAGATTAACAACCACTCGTATTCCTTTTTGAACGGGCAAAAAATATGTGATATCCCAATATTTATTGAGATAAGATCTTGTTTATAAGTGAGAATGCATTATAAATCTTTAACCTCGTTAACTACTTTTGAAAAGATAACTAACACGTTAAGTTATACTTTGGATCGGGTCATTATAAATGATATCAAAACCTCTAGTTCTCTGTTAAATGGTAGGTTGGACTAAAAACATTGACTAGGTTGCTAATTATGAATCAAAGAAAGTCGTGGGCTAGGGCTAGCAATAGGGCCAAGTGTAGGGGGCAAATGTAGGGTAGATAGATTGTGAGATCTATTATCTAATATATACTGAGGGGATAAGATCATCTGATCCAAGTAGTGGGTTGGACTAAGGACGTTGGTTAGACTGCCTATCACGGGTCAAAAAAGTCGTAGGCTAAGGCTAATAACGGGCCAAGTGTAAAGTGAGTGGATTGTGAGATCCCTCACCTAATACATATTCCGGGGTCATTACAAAACACCTCTTCCAATGGAGTAGAGAGGTCTCCTAGCGAGTGATTTGAGAAATTAAACATACTTTATTTATTTTGGCAATACATACCACTTCTTCTCATTTATTTTGGCAATACACACCACTTCTTCTCTTCTGTTCTTCATAATTAATCAAGTCTAAAAAAAATTAAATACGTAAAAATTGACGTTAATTTTTTCTTAAATAAAACAAGCATGCATCATCTTCAATCTTAATTATTGCCCAAATCTGTTTTATCATGCTTTTAGATTTACAAAAACGCCTTAACAAACTTTACACCCTAAAATCTTATAATAATTCTTCATGACGTCAAAATCTTTCTTCTCAACTTCTGCAAATATATCTTCCGCTTCCGACTTCGATCCAAAAAAAATTCAATTATAAGATGATTAAGTTGGCAATTTTAAAATAAAAAAACTGCCCATAAGTGCCTTAGTTTTTAGTCTGCTGTGTTTTTACAGAGCTAAGTCTCTCTTCTAAAGTGCAATTGTAATTTATAAGTTGTTAGCGTCTTTCTACCAAAGTGCAATTTTAATAACTAATCAGTTGCCAATTCCTCCATCCATTCCAAGAAGTTGCAATTAATTTGGACGAGAAACACATAAAGAAAAAAAGGAACTAATTTTAATAAGTTACTTGTTCCACTTTCCGCTATTAGTTATGAGAGGACGTTTCATCGTCCATGGCTGCAATGCTTCACTTTTTATCCATTCTCATCTGCACTGAATTGAACGAGACCGCAACTATATATAAACTTAATTTAAATCGATTCTTCTCTCCCTTCTTTTTTGCCTTAAAAAGACTAGATAAGATCCGTGCGATGCTCGGTCTGATGGTATTATTCAGTATTAGAATATAATATTATTGGATTTAAATTATAATAAACATGTAAATATAAAATAATTCAACCATGCAATAAATTGATAAATTATAAAAATTACATTACTAAATTTCTAGACAGAGTATATAAGGATACTCTGGATGTTATGATCACTTGTGCTCTTAAAATACACTCCCACTACTCAATTTTCATTTTCCTGCTCGTACTTGAAATACATATTTTACGGTAGGCCATACAGTATATTACAACTATTTAAACTCGCTGGCTCAATTACGATGGACTTTGTATAGCTATTGGCATTGAAAGTGCAGTAGGCGATGCCCCTTTCATTGCCCTTATAAATCTTGCCAGTGGGACGGGTCATCCCAATCCAATAAAGCAGCTGTCTTTCCCTCCTCTTGCATCTTAGAATTATGGTGTTGATCATGCTTTTTAATTCGTCACTTGGATATCAACACTTTATAAAATTAGTACTAACAACTATAAGTTCACATATATATATATAGATTGAATGAAAGCTTAAGACCAATGGAACAAATTGAAAACTAATGAATATAAGAAGAATATACTGAAATGTCAACTTAATATTATAATACCATGGCATTATATACTATGCAAAGTTTCTCTAATATAACGGCCGGCTTAATCTTACCCAATACTTTTTGTTGTTGTTGTTGTTTATGTGTGGAAGCACATCAGTTTTAGCAATATATTAAGCTATATCTTATACTAATTATGCAGTATGAAAAGTAAATATATCATCAAATATTTGATAATTTTTACCATTTTCAATCAAAGTGAATTTTACTGCTTTTGATTTGATATGTTGACTCCGGGTAGTAGAGACCAGTGATGCACGAATCGGCCGATTCCGTGCGGAATCGGCCGATTTAAATCGGATCGGCGTCGCGCCGATCCGATTTCGGGGCCGACTCGGTCGGCCCCGAATCGGGTCTTGAATCGGCGGGTTTCGGCCGATTCCGACCGATTTAACTCGGAATCGGAATCGGCCGATTTAAATCGGAATCGGTTTTATTACAAAATTACCAAAATACCCTAGGTATAATTTTTATTAAATTATTTAAGCATGGGCAAAATGGTAATTTGGATTTAAAAACCTAAATCAAACCCTCTCCCCCCGATTCCGCCGCCGCGTTCGCTCCGCCGCCCTCCGCCGCGCTTCCGCCGTCCGACCTCAGCTCCGTCCGACCACGCCACCGCCGCCCGATTCCGACCTCAGCTCCGCCCTCCGCCGCGATTCCGCCGCAGACGCTGCGACCGCCGCCCGAACTCGGCTTCCGCCGTCCGACGCTTCCGCCGCGCTTCCGCCCGATTCCGCCGCGATTCCGCCGCGATTCGGCCGTCCGACGCTCCGCCCGACCTTCCGACCACCCCACCGCCGTCCGACGCTGCGCCCGTTCCGAACTCACCTTCCGCCGTCCGACGCTTCCGCCGCGATTCCGCCGGCCGACGGTTCGTCCGACCGGGCTGCCGACATCCTCCGACATCGCCGCCGCGAGGCTCGCCGCCGACCGGGCCGCCGGCGGCGGCGGGGGTAGAGAGGGGAGGGTGGCATTCTCGTAATTAAAAGTTGACTCGAGTCTAACCCGAGTCAAAAATAATAATTAATTCTAAATAATTTAAAAAAATCTTAAAAAATATTTAAAAAATATCATAAACTATAATACACAGAATAATATCAAAATAACATCAATACCCAATTTTAATATATTTATATTGTAAATTGTCAAATTATTATATATGACCGATTAAATTAATTTGGACCGATTCAACTGAACCGATTCTTGGCCGATTCAGACCGATTCCGATTCCGATTCCGATTCCATGGAAAACCGATTCCGATTCCGATTCCGATTCATGCAACCATGGTAGAGACTGGTCCTTGCCATGCTATGATGAGGAAATAGACCTCAGAACATCAAAAAACGGTGGAGTACCGAATTTCGGATGAAACGGAGCACAGGAAGGCCCTTAAATAACTCCTGGAATGAAGAGGTGTTGAACCGGGCCGGCGTCGGGTCGATTTGGGTCAGGAATTGGCTAAACCGGGACCGGGTTGAGCAGCTGGGTCGGTTAGGCACAGGAGGGTCCAAACCGGGTCGCCATCAGGATCTCGGACATCCTGATGCGACGGGGCAGGGGGACCTGGTCGTGGACGCGGTAAGACCACGGATGCCGACAGCTAGTCGGGCCCGATGGACACGTATAGCAAGGGTGCAACATCGGCGAGGATAGGGCTCCGACAACGATAACTCCGGCGACACTTTTGGCCACTGGGGATGACTCCAGTGAGGATTTGGCAAGGCTTTAGCGGGGATTTTCCTCCTCGGCTTCACTCCATCGGACTAGGATACAAAATTAAAAATACAATATTGATTAGCAAATTTGTAGTGAAACCATCCACCTTTTAGCAATATTGCAGCCTGTCAATCCCACCAAGTTGCGCTTGGCATGCTGTCCAGTATGGTCATTGCTCCAATATCGCACATATATATGTTATGAGCTCAATCGAGCTACCAAAGGTAGCTTAGGAGGGTTGAGATAGAACAGGAAATAAAAAAAAAAAAGAAGAGTAAATTATTCATCACAAAAACTAAGAAGAAGAAGAAGAAGAAAGAGGCACAATAGTCACTTTCCAAGTAAGAAGCAGTGGCACATCGACATTTCCATCACAATGGAACAACATTATGGTGAAATTACTCAGATGAAACTGCAGAAGAGCATAGAACAAATATGCAGCATCATTTTTAGAACACAATGTTGCTCCATGACGACAATGCATGAGCCTTAACCTTTTTGACAATCTTGTCAATAACAACTTCTATTTTACACCAACTGTAATGGCCAACAATTTTTTTGAAATAAATGGAGCAACTTAACTTTGATGAAAAGTGTAGGATAGCACAAATTTAATATCTAGCATACTGCAATGGACTTTGAAGTCACTCGTACGCAAAAAAATTATGCAATATTTTATCCGCAAAACCTCACGCATATGTAGCAGAATAAAAGTTGGAGTTGCACATAGAACTACGATACTGATAGAAGAGGCAGCTTATCCATGGGTTCTTGTTGTTTCATTTATGCAATGAACTTACAGTTAATACACTTGAAAACTTCTTCCACAAAACCTTGAAACAAATTAAGTCCAGACAATAAAGCGTAAGCATAAAAAGCCAGATAAATTACAAATTTAAGCTGTATAACTTAGTTTCAATGAAAGTATGTTAAATAGGGAGGGTTCTTTCATAATTTACTGTAAATATATGCAATGGAAATGGAAACGGTGCATGGTGTTGGAGAAGGTAGATAGATGTCAGTGTAAAAAATAAATACCTCAAATAAAAAATGGCCGCTGGTTCCATGAAAATGCATTTGATATCGACTTTAGATACAAATGGTGAAACCGAATGTTTATTTACTGGATTGAAACAGACCTACAAAGGTATTAAACTAAAAAGATTTGTGATTATTATTCCCAGGTGAAAAAGTGAATAAAAAAGCTCTAAGTAAATGGTTTTTGTCAAAATACCCATAGAGAATGCAAAAACTTCATGGAAGAACAAATTGGAATTGAAAATAAAATATAAACATAAAGAAACCATTGATGAAAAGCAAACGTACTCTCACTAAACAACCCTTTAGATGAACGTAGCAAACTTGAATATGCAAATTAACACGTATGAAACACTAATCGATTCGTAATTGCAACATGAACAAAGCAAATTAAATCAAGATCCTCAAACTCGGGACTTAAATAGAGAAAGCAACAGCAAACACAAATTAACTGCTGTTACACACGATCGATATGTAATCGAATGAAAGCCATCATCCACATGCGCCAAACAATTTAATTCTTAATTTGCAAGTGATATTGTTAGCCCAAACATGATAAATATCAAATTAGACCATTTCATAACCTCACATGCAATTCAAAGAAGCAAACAGCAAGAATATCGACATGGTAAAATCAGCTTAGCCCTTCATATGATCCACATGAATTTAAATCGTCCTGGCATTTGACCCGAATAAGGAACTAATATAAAGCAAATGCATGGAAGTGAAAGAAAGACACCCAAAATCTATATATCAAGATCCAAGCTAGAATAATCAAACAGTGGTAAGATTTCATCAAATTTGCCCGTGGATTTCATCCACAAGTTCATAGCGAGTGCCACTACATGCCGCGAGCAGAACCAACGTCGGTCCTTGGAAAAATAAAGGCATCGCCTTTGTTGCAAGCCTCCCCAACGGGCGAGACCAAGACCGAGCAGGAGATCGTCGGGGACGCCGGGGGAGGTCAAGGGCCGGGGCCAAGGCGGACGGGTTGGGTAGGGGTTCGCGTAGCCTACCCCGGACGGGAAAAGCTACCTGGCGTCAGCCAGGAATAGGCTGGGCGAGGCCGCGGGTGGCGAGCGGAGCCTCGGGGGCAATACAAGGGGGCGGTGCCCTTGGAAGTTTTCTTATTTTTATTTTTATTTTTTTACGAAAGCGAAAAAATGGCAGCGAGCGGGAGGAAGAATAGAATGAAAGCACAAGACGACAGCTACGTCGGCGACGAAACGCCTTTTTATAAACGGGAAAAAATTGGCGGAAGCAAGGGGTAGGTCATTGATGGAAAATTTGGCCGATTTAAATGGGATCGACCGTGATCCGATTAAAAATTGGTGTCTAATCAGATAAAGAATTAGTTTTGGGTAAAATAAATAAATTATTTACGCATGGGTAAAATAAATAAGTTATTTATACATAAGTAAAATAGAAATTAAAAGTTTATAATGACAAAAATACCTCTTAATCTCCTTCTGCCCTAGCCACCCCTTCCCTCTGGCCGTATGCCTCTACCACTCCTCTGTCGTCGCCCCTTGCCTCCACCCTCCTTCATTTGGTCTACTGCCGCCCATGCACGTGGGATAGTTGAGGCCGATGGGAAAGGGGTGGTGGGGCAGGGTAGAGGCGCAAGAAGGGGGGGATGGGTCAGGGCAACGAGAAGGGGGTGGCGGGGCGAAGCAGAGGCCCGAGGAGGAGGGATGGGGTGGGGCCGGCGAGGGGAGGCAGGGCAGGTGGGGGAGGCGGGCTAGGCAGGGGCTGGGCGGAGCCGGCAGGGGGAGGCGGGGGGGGGGGTGCAGGTTGCCCGTGGCGGCGGTAGGGGTGAAGGAGTAGGGTAGGGGGTGTGTAAAACCCGCAACTCGAGTAAGGGTTTT